>NIVC01002646.1:0-153242 GCA_002269645.1 Macrostomum lignano | reverse complement strand
TGTCTGTGTCGGAGCCAGGTCCGAGGCTGAGCTAGACGAGAAGGTCGAGAAACTTGCGCAAGCTCAAGGCGGCCGGAATGCAGATCAACGAGCGTAAGTGCGTTTTCAGAAGCACTGCGATCTCATTCCTCGGGTACAATATCTCCGCTGATGGTGTTCGGCCCGACTCGAAGCTGGTGGGAAAAGTTCAGCAGACCCGTGAGCCGACGAACCGCCAGGAGCTCGAATCCTTTCTGGGGCTCACGAACTACTACGCGCGGTACGTCCAGGCCTACGCTGAGCAGGTCGAGCCACTCACGAAGCTGAGAAGTAAGCAGACACCATTCAAGTGGGGCCAGGACCAGCAGAAGGCATTCGACGACCTCAAGAAGGCTCTGGCAGTGTGTCCAGTAGTGCGCATCTTTGATGCTTCGAAGCGCACAACACTGACAACAGACGCCAGTGAGAAAGCGATCTCGGCCATTCTGACTCAAGACGAGCACCCGGTGATCTACCTGTCTTGACGGCTCACAGCGGCAGAGCAGAACTACTCCAACATCGAGCGAGAGGCCCTCGCTATCGTGTGGGCGACTCAGCGAGCACGACACTTTTTGCTGAGCGCCAAGTTCGCCCTGAACTGCGACCATCAGCCGCTTCAGCCAAGCCAAGGAGATCCCGAAAGTCACGTCTGCGAGAATCACGCGGTGGGCGATCCAACTGGCTGCTTTCGACTACGATATCGCGTACGTCCGCGAAAGAAGCATCCCACATGTCGACGCGATGTCGAGACTCGAGTTCGAGGAGAAGTCCGAGCTACCGGAGGTGGTCGAGAGTGTCATCCATTGGACAGAGACTGACGTGCTAAAACTCGAGGACGTTCAGCAGTGGCTGCAGCGCATTGGGTGCAACCTGGTGCACTCGCCGCTGTGCTGAGCGCATGGTCCAGACGGTGAAGCACGGGCTCCGGGCATTTGCAGCGCACCGCGGCTCCTTCGAAGCGTACCTGGCCAAGCTGCTGCTCAATTACCGTTCGACGGCGGGGAGCGACGGCCGGGGCAGCCCGTCGGCGCTGATGGGCCGACAGCTGAGGAGTCCACTGACAATGACCTTCGAGATCGACGCACCAGTTGTTTACCAGCCAAGCTCCAGGGCAACGGCCGAGACCGCTCGCTTTGTGGTCCAAGCTGGCAGCAACACGGCGGTGATCATCCGCGACAACAACCGGCCGGCGCTTAGCTAAGATGATGTTGACGCTTAGCTAAGAACCTTTGGACGTCACCACTTGGATCAACTAGTGGCTTTAAGGGACAGACGAGGTGGGCTAACGCGCCCCGACTTCAGGCAATCCAGCGCCGCTGTCCCCTCCCTGTCATTCCTCCGCCCTGCAAAGGGCCCTGCTTGGACTCAACCGCAGGGACATTGGGGCGGTGACCATGGCCATCTCGGGTCATGGCTGTTTTGCCATGCGCCAGGCATCGTTACCTCCAGGGAAAAATCCATAAGCCCGCTTCCTACCTGGTGGCTAATGACCAGACTTCTCCTGTTTTTGTTGGTAGCTGTTTTGGACCCAGTGTCCTACTCAGTGGAAAGGTTGCAAGTGAAAATAAATTCATTTGTGGTCTAGTTCTTTTAAACATACTCATATTTTGTTAGCGCTTTAAAGCTGATTGATTGCTCTTCGCGAATTTTCTTGGTGGTGGCAGTGACCTACTACTACTAGTAGCTTACAGTGCAATTTACTAAAATTTCCAGAAATTTTTGACAGGGAATAATGACATCACCGCGTGACATTACCATGATTTTGAAGAATTATGTGGGCAACAATTCTTACATTAATAATACACACAAAATGATATTTGTTAAATTCACAAGTTAAGAAGCTTACCTGTTTCAAATGCTCTGCATAACTATTTAATTGTTGATTTTCTTTTGTCAACTCCAAGCAGACCGAATACATCTGACACAATTGGTCATCTCTGTTACTAATTTTGACTAAGTCATTGTCAACTGGCTGGCCACGATGCTTCGATGCCAGAAAGTCCAACGCCTCAGACAGGCTGCGACTTTGAGACTGAAAAAGTTAAAAGAGCTTGTAGGATAGTATGTTTCATTGGGCGGAGGAAGTAAGTAACTTCTCATGTCCATTTATGTGCTTTCTAAAACGTCTCTTCAAGCTTACTTCAAGGACTACTTAAGTAGACGGACAGAAAACTGAGTTTCTTGCAGAATTTTAGGATGTTGTTTTTACCGAAAAAATATATCATGGAGACAAAAAGGTTCATTTTTCAGCACAAAATTTGTTATTGCTTTTGATAGAAGGGAGACCCAACGTTTATCATTTGATATGTATTGGTTTTCTTATAGCTCTATTGATATTTATGAAACGTTTCGGTTAAAAAATTGGATTTTACATTCATTTTATATCCCTTATTATACATGTCCTGCCTAGAAATTAAAAAATGAAATGTGTTACCCATTTTGTTACACAGTCATTCAGCTTTGTCCTTGAATCTAGTCATACATGCGCAACAGTCGGCCGAGTCGGCCGATCCGGCCGACCGATTTGGCGGCCAACCAAGGTAAGTCGCAAAAATGCCACCCGAAAGAATCATACGTAGTACTAATTAGATGACGAGGCATTTAGCCCTTATAAGACAGTCATAGTTACTCCTGCCGTTTACCCAAAATTGCGTTAATTTTGCTTAAGGGTTTCTTTTACAGGTAAGTCGCATTTTTGGCCAAAAACTACGTCGCATTTTTTGTTAAAACTAAGTCGCACGGCCGACCGAATTTTGGAGGTTGCGCATGTATGAATCTAGTCCTTGGCTTACTTCTCCGTAAAACTAAACTAGGTCTGCATAACACGCCATGAGAACATCTATTAACTATTTACTGGCCACACATAACCAGACTCTTGGGATTTGACGGCAACGGGGACGGGAAGATTAGAAATAGGGATGAAAGTTGAAGCTGAGCAGAAGAACCGATCGAGTGGACGAGGGTGACAGGCAGGATGTATTTCTCTAGGGATTTAGCTCCCAGGCAATGACTAGCTAGAAGACTAACCGTTTATTTCCCAGCTCTACGCAAAATAGAATGGAAAATTGTAATCGATTTAGCTAGAAGTTTACAGCAACCGACTATTACATAAAGTATAGTAGAATAAACCTATACTGAACGAGCACTGGAATGAAAACAAGCAAATAAGAACTGCTCAAGTAGGAAGTGTCTTAGAAAATAATTCAATGGCTGAAAAAAAGGCTGAAGAATCGAAGCGTCATACACTACTTTTATATTACACCTGCCCTAGTGGGCAGATGTGCCACCGACAGCTCAGCCGCAGCTATTGCGCGGCGCATCTGAAGGCTGCGTACGGCTGTTCAGTCCAAGGACTGGGTGGGAGGTCGCCACACGCCCTCAATTACCCCCGAGCTAATGCTGGCACCCATTTTACAGCTGGGTGAACTGAAGCAATGCAGAGGTTATTGTATTGCTCTAGGACACAAATCGTTCCGAGAGGATCGGGAATCGAACCCCTGACCCTAAAGTCATGAGTCCGACGCTCTAACCACTAGGCTACGAGTACAACCCTAGGCTGCTACTGAATTGACACATACTTAAAATTTAATAGAAAAAAAAATAAATACAAAAAACTGCAACAGCAAATGGACTCACTTGTTTTATTTGAGCTATCGCTTTTATTTACATTGTTTATGAACTTTGAAAGAGACAATCGAGAGACTATTACTGGATAATATTAAAATTAGTCGCATTAATTAATCATAATCCAGCACCAGAGCTATCGCTTTTTAAATCCATACTTCTTCCTCTCGTAGAACAGATCAGTCTTAGCGCTGCCCAGATTTACAATCTTCGGACAGCCGTCGCGATCCTTCTCCAGAATGGTGCACTCGCGGCAATAGTAAGCGTCGCTAACTCCGGGCCCGCCACAGATGACGCAGCGACCCTGGTAACTACCATAGTTACATTCGTCACAAATTCGAACCAGCGTCGATGGCCGAACATAAGAGTCGCAGATAACGCATTTACCATCGCATTTGTCGCACAGTCGACCAATGGCCACGCCTGGCTGTTTGCGACAGAAAATCAAATCTGGATGGTGCTTGGCCATTGGGAGTCCTCTCTATTGGCTTGGTAAACTGAATTGATTGAGCATGCAAGAATTTTTTGAAACTACTATCAAATTAGACTCTTGTTACAGGTGCAATTACTAGCTAAGCCATCATGCCATTATAGATTAGCATAAGTGGAAGGCTTGTTAATAAATAATTCGGTGTACTCTCAAACGTGGGCCCCAGTAGGCTAAGTTGTAGATATAGTTCCTGATAGCCTAGCCAATATCGAGACAACTATTTTAGGCAAGTCATTGAAAAACCCGGTGTCCCTATGTTAGACTGAAATAAATCCTATTTCAACGCATTTGTCTACTGTTTGTGATGCTACCCTCGTACTTATTTTTATAATATATACAAGATGGACCTGCTATAAAGAGTAATAGCACTGTAATGTTAAATAGCCTTGTAAAATTAGTGTATCATACATAGCAGCATACTGCCTTACTAGATTAGCACGAGCCATCCAGTGCTATTAGAGCTGATCCTGAAAGTTCAGCCATGTAGTATATAGTATGCAGTCCATCAGACTCCACAAGTCGAAGGAGGCTCTTGGGAGTTCTCAAAGTTCTCAAAGTCATCCCTTAAGTCAAAATGGTCATCACCTGAGGCTTCTATTTTTTAAAGAGCAAATTTACTACGTCACTTGCCTTTAGTGGCTTCCTGCTGCTAGTGCTACAGTGTGGCTACATCAGACACTCCTGATGATGATCGACCTCTCTAAAAAAGATTCTAGCAATGCAAATATGGCCGGTTTTTTGTGATACTAAAAGTGAGCACTAAGCTAACAAAATGCATATGGCCACTATAGTGGCAACTTGTGCACTGGGCATCAGTGGGACTAGGTTTATAGAAAATCTGAAATAAGTAGATGAGATGAATCTTCAAATTGTCTGCCATCCCCCCTTCTAGGTACTAGGGCATCAACTGCATTGCCAATTGCAGCGCAGCCTTACTGGACCCAGTTCTAAATATGCCATAGAACATTGATTAGATAGGAAAGGCTTCTCATTCTCAAGCTTTTTCTTGCCTTTCACTAAGGATACCTGGGACGTTTCTTGCCATTCTTCAAGGTTTGTTTAGCCCCTATCATACTTTTTAAAAGCTAAAGCAATTTCAAGTCAATTCTATTGAGGAATGCTTTTCTTGGAGAAAACTTTGGCATTTAAAACAATTGACAACACTATGTGGCACTCTTCTGAAGTTTAATTTCATATTTTTCTTCATAGTTGATTGATTGGGAAAGTAGTTTTAGTTGAACTTTAAAAAGTTTATTTTAATTAAACTTTTAAAAACAAAAAATGTTTTCTACCAACAAAAGGTCAGCACATGGTTAGGTTTTTTTGAAGGTGAAGGGCACTAGCAAGTTGATTTTTCTTGTTTTCTTGCTTTGTTTTTGTTGTCTTCTAGAGCAGCCTCATATAGCAGCCCTTAAAAAAATTGTAGATAACTTTTTATTTTTTGAAACAAAGAATAAGCACCTTGAAAGCCAAACATAGCACTCTGAATAAAGACTAATAGTTAGAGCATTCGCAAACTGCAAATGTAAACCAAAGTAGTCCTTCAGCATGTGATCTCTAACAAAAAGTACAAAACTGTAGCACAATAATGCTCTATTTTATTTCAGTAAATGGTTTTTAGTTTTGTGATATAGTGACACGATAGACTTTCAGATAGTTTGTGTATACTTGTACTGAAGTGTTGGCTCACTAGTAGTGACGATTGTTATTGACTAGCTTAGACATTTGTTTGGTATTGTATTCAACCCCATCCCATGCGAGCATGATTGAATCTGTCTGCACCCACCACCTCATTGCTAACTAATAAATATTGTCAGCCTAGCTCTCAAGCTAGGCCTTAACTCGCTTTAGGCCTTAACACTTTTTAGGCCTTAACTCGCTTTAGGGACTATCACATGTTGTTGGTTACAAAAAAGTGTAATGGTGTGACCATTAGAGCCTGCCTATTGCCTGAATTTCAAACACTTCTTAATGGAGACCCTAAACTTCTATAGGTATAGCTGTCAATCTATATCTTTAATTAACCATAGTGTCTTTTTCCAGTATCCTGCTTGCTAGCATTTTGGCTACCATTCATTTGTAAAAGTTTAAACATCCCTTATCAGGTCTCCATGCTGGAAGCACGAAGGTGGCCATGATAGATGTAATGTGCAAGGAAGTGCAAGCTGCAGCAAGAATAGCCTATAATAAGCATAGCTAAATTTTCTCAGATTCTAGTTCTGGATAGAATCAATGTGAAACTTGTCTTGCAATATCAGCTACATTTTCATTTCAAATTTTGCATCATAAATCAGTGGATATTGGTTAATTGGGCAACTGCAAAGTCAAGTCATTTTTTGTTTTAGACAATTTGGGCCATTATTTTGAATTTGCTATTTCTTGGCAATCTATTTTATTTAGTTTTTTTCATGTCTTTAATCCTAACTTTCAGTTAAAGTCAGAATGGGAGCAAAAATCAATTACCCCAATCTAAAAGGAACCTTCTATTTATTACATTGCCAATCTAGCACAACCAAAAAGAGCAGTGCTCCGGAATGCCTAATTATCTTGCCACACCATTGAGTTTGTATTATCTGTCATAGACATTCTAAGTGACAAAGAGCAAATAAATGATGCTGTTAGAATGGCCAACAATATTAGAGGAATGGTCAGCCATGCTGGAGTGGTTGGCAATGCTAGAGCAGCTGGCAGTGCTAAGGGGTCAGTGGTTCTAGAGCGGATGGCAATGCTGGAGTGGTGATGTCATCATGCGCAATAGTACCATTATGCACAGTGACAAAAATGGTAATGGCACCTTTGTAACAAGAGCTGTTTTTTTACTATTCAAGACCTACATCATGCAAGAGCTATTTCTTTGAAGACAGGGTACTAATAGTTATTGTGAGTTAAAATTTCTCATTTTATAAAGACTAATTTGACTGTAAATGCTATTTAAATATTTTTGAGCTAAATAACATATCATTGCACTAAAAGTAATTTTTTAAACCAAAAATAATTATCTAACATTAGGTCTTAACTGACTATATCCACAATGTATAATGTAATCAACAATAATTTATTACTTATTATGCAGAATTATGCAAAAATACAAAATGACACAATGAAAACAATGATTCCAGATGTGGGTGGAAGAGAATAAGAGAGTGCAAGTGTAATGGAGAGGATGGAAGAGTGGATAAAGATAGAAGATAGTTGGGAGAGGGTGGAAGCTTGTAGATAATTTGGGAAAATACAAAAGAAAATGGGAGGCGATAGGGAAGGCTGGATAGATGGGACTTGAGCAGAGTGGAAGGTGCTTTATATTAAAAAAGCAAATAGGTAAAATTGTTATAATAGGGCACTAAAGGGTAAAAGAAGGGAGAAAGGGCAGGAAGGCTAGGGAGGAGGTGGAAAAGAGGGCAAAAAGGCAAGGGAGGGACAGAAAAATATGGGAGAGGGCAGAAAGGCTTAGGAAGAAGCAGAAGAGAGGGCAGAATGGCAGAAGAGGGGTTGAAAGATGTGGGAGGACAGAAAGATAAAGGAGGAGGCAGAAGGGTAGAAAAGGGCAGAAAGGAAGGGGAAGAGATGGAAGAGAGGGTAAAAGGAAAGGTAGAATGCAGGAAAATGGCATAAAGGCAGGGGGGCAAAAGGATATAAAAGAGAGTAGAAAGGCAGGGAAAGATGTGGAAAGGAAGGTAGAAAGGTAGGGAGGGAAGCGGGAGGGCAGAAAGGCATAGAAGGGGTGGAAAGATATAAGGGCAGAAAGGCAAGAGAAAAGGCAAAAGGGTATGGGAGAGGGCAAAAAGGCAAGGAAGGGGGCAATAAAGTGTGGGAAAAGGTAATAAAGCAGAGATGGCTTTAGCCATAGACTAATTGATAGTTGCTCTTTCTAGTATAAAATGAATTTTCATGATATACATGAATAGAAATGAGCAGTGAGCACAGTCCTATATTTTGCCAGACACCCCTCGTAGAAGTAAATTTTTTTACCATGCAGGGTGAATAAAAAGTGCTAAAGTGCTAGTTTAAAGTGCTAGCTCCAGACCCATCAGCGTGCTGACTCTACCATCGCGATGATGATCAACTTAATTGAAAGTTGACAACCAAAACCACTGCTGAGACAGCGCTTAAACCTATCAAGAGACGAGTAAAACCTATTAACGTTCTATGAACAATTGGAAGTCCGAGACGATGGACTTTTAGTCATCCATCTCGATGATATTGGTGAGAAGGACAAAGTGAGGATCGTCCTGCCGAAGAGTCTCGATGCCACTGTGTTTGCCGACCTTCATGGTTTGCCCTACTGCGGACACATGGGCCGAGATCTCACCATCACGAAGGTGCGTGAAAGATTCTGGCGACTGGCCCTGGCCAAGGCCGTGTCCGACTACATTGCTTCCTGCCAGACCTGCACCCAGAGCAAAGGACAGAGATGAATTCCGGCACATGTACAATCATTTCTAGTCTGTGAAATCTATGGGCGATGCGCAATCAACATCATGGGCCCCACTGGAGACCTGACAGACCGCGAAAATAAGTACATTCTCACCTACGTCGATACTACGTCAAAGTACCCTTTTGCCTTTGCCATGAAAAATCAGCGCACCAAGACAATCATAACTCTCCTGCAGGAACAAGTTTTTCTGATCACTGGAATTCTGGAATGGATTCACTCCAATCAAGGAAAACAGTTCACAGGGCACGAGTTCCATCATTTCTGCGAAGTTTATGGCATTTGACAAACAACGACGCTGTCATACTTGCCCTGGGCCAATGGACAAGCTGAATTGTGCCACAAAAATATCAAGAAGGTGCTCACTTGTCTCTTAGAAGACCATCAGCAATGGGACAAGATGCTGCCAGCCGCTTTGACCACCCTGCGATCCGCTGTTAACTGTACAACGGGCTTCTTGCCGCATTACATTGTCTACGGAGTGCCCTATTGGTACCCCATCGATAACACCTTAGACCGCCTGGACGTATCGCCGGACCTCCCCGAGTGCATTGCGAAGCATCAGCGCAGACTGGCTGAGACTGAGCGAATTGTGTGACAGCGATTACGAGCTGAGATCCAGCGCCACAAAGAGTATTACGAGAACCAACCCAAGCCCATGGAACTGCAGCCCAGAGACTTGGTCTGCCTGGCCAACCCAAAGCTTGAGTTGGGCGAGCTGCCAAAGTTTCACCGGGCGTACAAGAGCATGTACAAGGTCAAAAGAAAAGTTGGCAAAGTAGCCTATTGTTGCGCCAAGTTGCTAACTTTCAATGCACATTACTAATAGTAGTTGACCTTGTGAATGCGTTTTAATTATGTATTTGCTGTAAGCTTTCTCTGCACCCGCTCTGTGAAATTATAATTCTAAAGCAGAATTTTAATTTTGCAGTTCAATTTGCTGTAATTTCCCATTTCATTTTTCCTTATGCTTCAGGGTTAAAAGCAATCAATTGTGTATTTTCCTTATGCTTTAGGGTTAAAAGCAATCAATTGTGTATTTTCCTTATGCTTGAGGGTCAAAAGCAATCAATTTTGTACTTCTCCTTATGCTTTCAGGATAAAAGCAGGCATCAATTGTAACTTTCTGCCCAATCCATTTTGTACTTTTCCTTATGCTTCAGGGTTAAAAGCAATCAATTGTGTATTTTCCTTATGCTTGAGGGTCAAAAGCAATCAATTTTGTACTTTTCCTTATGCTTCAGGGTTAAAAGCAATCAATTGTGTATTTTCCTTATGCTTGAGGCTCAAAAGCAATCAATTTTGTACTTCTCCTTATGCTTTCAGGATAAAAGCAGGCGTCAATTGTAACTTTCCGCTCAATCAATTTTGTACTTTTCCTTATGCTTCAGGGTTAAAAGCAATCAATTGTGTATTTTCCTTATGCTTGAGGGTCAAAAGCAATCAATTTTATACTTTTCCTTATGCTTCAGGGTTAAAAGCAATCAATTGTGTATTTTCCTTATGCTTGAGGGTCAAAAGCGATCAATTTTATACTTTTCCTTATGCTTCAGGGTTAAAAGCAGCTGTCATTCTCAGCCATTCCCTATGCTTTTCGGCTAAATGCAATGTATTTGAACTGTCCAACTCTTTTGTACAGTGTGCAATTAGCTAGTTATCCAACGCAATACTTTAAACCAGCACTCTGCGCTTATCATTTATCCTTATGCTTTCTGGCAAAAGCATGCACTCATGCAACAATATTTTTCCGAAGCGTCAATATTTCATCATTGCGATATAGTAAATCTTGCTTATTTGCGTAGCCCATTTCATGTGAGTTTTCCTTGCACATAATCAAAGTGCGGAAAATATCCCCGCTTTTCCTTATGCTTTCCAGAGAAAAGCAACTAACTTTGTAAGCCTTCCAGTTCAATTTACTGAAGATATCTCTTTCCAGTTTGCGAGCCCGCTATCTAAGGGCCCAAACTGTCCGGTGCCCCGCTCAGGTCAAGCCGCCCCGGATCTAGGCCTTGCCCTCAGCGGAAAGCATTCAAGGACTCGACCCCCCCCCCTTTTTTTCTTTGTTCTGATTTTGGCTCGAGCCTAGGAATTTGTGAGGGCCGCCAGTTTGGCTCATCTTCCTAGTGCCATTTGCCAGCCCTGTGCTTTGTAACTCCTTATAGAAGCCCCTGCGTATTTGATATATATGCTAACTTACTATTATTACAATTATTCTATTTTAACCTTCTGTTTATGCAATTATAGTTTCTTAACTGCCAACCTGTTCAATGTGAGCCATTTAGGGCGTCCTATCTGATTCATTTTGGCCCTGGACCCCCCCCCCCTGCCGTGCAGTTGTCTGTTTATTGCCTCTTGATTTCATGCGCCCACCCCATCTCTGTGCGCACCAGCCATAGAGTGCATGAGGGGTGCTAGCCAGCTCCTACGGTTGAGCCGCCCCTTCTTTCAACTGTTGGTCGGGTGTTGGACTATATAAAGCCTCACTCTTGCCCCGATTTTTTCTCTAAATCATTTTCCATTTGCGCTATTTTTATCGCTCGCGATCAATTCAATTGCATTTTCAATCATCTCCATTCTACTACGATGGCATGCAACTTTATGTCAGAAGGGGCTGCCCCATCCACAGGCGCGCGCGACTTGACCCCCAACTTGGCAGCCGCCATGGCCCGAGCCCCTTGGCTCCGTCCTAACGAAATCCTGTCTCTCCGCGCAGTCACCGCAACAGCCACCGGCACCACCCCAGCGCAAGTCTGGCTACGACACGCGCTTGACGAGGCCTATTACCAGGCAATGCAAAAGGGGCGCATACAGCTCGACACCCCCTGGCAGATTTATTGCAATCTGATGCCGCCAGAATCGACATGGGACATCTTAGAGAGCCTGCTCGGCTGTGCTGAAGGCTATTTACGGCAGTGGCCCGGGCAACAGAGGCCAGCACTGGCTCTGCTGCTGGCCCTAGCTTATCTGGAAGCTGGCCACCTTCAGGATGGCTGGCAACCTAGGCTCTGCACCTTCTGGGACACTGCCATAGAGAAAGTACCTGAGTGGCTTCACTTTGCTGACGGCCAACTCCAGGTGCACGGATGGCCACCAGCCAAGGGTTCCGCCGATGCAGCGGATCAGCCACCTGAAGCTGCCCGGCCCCCGCGCCAGCGCCCCAATGGTGACAGCGACCGCGGTGACTGGCCTGCAAACCAAGGTGGTCGAGCCCCTGCCAGCTGTGGCTGTTACTGAAATGAAAGCACTAGGTTTTGCAAATTTTTAACTTTTGTAGGGCATCCCTACGCATGTGGCAGTCGGGTTGCCACTTTGGAATAGGAGTTTGTTTAATATTCTCTTTTTAATTTACTAAGTTTTGGAAATTAATTATGTGCCCCAACTCCTGGAATTTCGCGTAATTCTTGTCAATGGTGGTTATTTTGTCATTTTGTTCATAGGTTGTCCACTCGTCCCAATTTTTGTTCCTTCCATTTGTCCCACCTTTGAAGCAATGTTTCCCCACTCTTGTCTTGTTATTTTTCTGGTTTATTTCTGTGTTGTCTGCCTCTGCCCAACCTTGTGCCCACTCCTTTGCCCAACCCACTACCCAGCTGCCTGTCTAAGTTTCGCCCCTGTTGTTGATTTTTTTCACTATCTATTTATTTGCATGTTTCAAGCGCTGCAGCTAAGACTTTTTCTCCTGTCTACCCCTTAGTAATATATTTCAATAAGCCTTAAGTAAGTAACCTTATAAGGCGTACAAGCCACATTTGAATCTCTTAGTGCACCGCGGCTCTGCTCGAGGAATTATTTCTGTTGTACCTAGATAACTTTTACCTGCCTGTTAAACTATAATCTTCTAATATTCAGTTAATAAATATTAATAATAATAACGATTGATAACACTATTTTATAACTACTTCATTAAGCCCATAGCCTATCTTGAGTTATTTGCCCACAGGGCTGAAAACAAACCAAGCTCTTATCTCAAAGAAGCTCTGAGACATAATTGTTCTGTAATATGAGAATTACAGTGGTGGTAGCTCTACCCTACTAAAAGTAATCTGTGCGACAAATTGACCAACCAGCCTACGTGACAAAATCTTTGACGTCTACCATTTAAACAACTGCGCCGCTAACGACCGCTCCGCTACGATTGCAACTACCCTCCCCCCAGAATTTGAAGACCCTGGCTAGGGGGTCCAGTGAGAAAATTTTTTTTCTGAATTCTTAACTTTTAACTATGCCATTTTGTAGATCTGGATGTTCTGATTGAAATGACACCAAGGTTTTGAAAATCGGTTCAATAATAAAAAAGTTATTGAGGTTTTTCTTCTGAAAAAATGCATCTTTTTTTGTATCTCAAATACACTAGAAACTGTGCTGTTTTTGGAGGAAAAATCATGTTTTGCTGGAATTAATGCACTTTAGTGAAGATTGGCAAAAATTTGTTAAATACTATTTTTCCTGGGATATATTACTTTTACTTATTTAGGGTATATCTCCATAATTCCTAAACCAATCTTATTGTTTTTGGTGTCATTTTGTAGCTCTTTGTTGCCACTTGTGGATCTTATATTTTTCTAGGCACATATGCTGCTAGGGTGTATGGAATTCAATGGAAATGGGAGAAAATAAGTAAATAACTAATTATCCCAGGCCCAGGCCCAGGGTATAGTCTTTTTTTTTAGTATAGCCAATATAGGTATATCTCCAATTACCTTATCATATTGATTATTGTCCTTCAAATGGTTTCAAATGGCTTTTTTGTCATTAGCAGTATTAGTAGAATGAATTAGTAACTTTTACTAAAATGACAGAAAGTCACAACATATCCCCATTTGGCCATTTCCATGACCATGCCCATGGCATGGGCCATGGCCATGACACTACATGACATTTCAGCCTTTGCATAGCTTTTGGTCATCATGGCTAGTCCTAATTCTGAGCCTGAGCTTCAGGCTGAGCCCAAGCCCAAGGGGACTGAGGCAAGGCAGGAGACCAGGGTCACTAACAGTCTCATGCTTGCCACCCTGGAAACCGCCATGGACGCAAAGTTGCCCACCACTGAGATCTGGGACTCCTTGGCAGAGTGTATAGATTTGCCAAGTGAGACAAGCTCGGACGGCCTCAGGCTTCTCTGTGGTGCTGAAGCTGAAGGCGAAGTCGCGGGACCTGCAGCGGTCAAGGGTGCGCGAGGAGGCTGCTGGCAAGAAGAGTGCCTGGTCCAGCTTCATGGAGGCTGCTTTCGTCTGTCCTGTTGCAGTGATGGCGACTGCAACCCAGGCGCTGCCCATTCCTCGCACACCAGTTGGCCGAGCGTCCTCTTCTGCTGCTGCTGCTGCTGCCACGTCCCCTGGGGAGCAACGGGGCGTAGAGGCTGGGCTCTGAACGTCTGTGGCGGACCTGCGGGCCCAGCTGGCAAGCTCAGAGCAGACTGTGTGGAAGCTGCGTGCCAAGGTCTCTCGGCGCCCACTGCGGAAGGTCTGGGTGCAGTGGGTCCGGCGTCTTCAGGACCGACTGCAAGCAGCTCGGCAGCATGCGCGGATCAAGACCCAGGTGCTGCTGGCCATGCGTGATGCCAAGCAGTCTCAGAAGCGTCGCCAGGTTGCCCGGGCAGAAGCTGCTGCGGCGCAGCGCATCCGCGACCTTCAGGCCGAACTGCGCCAGATGCACGATATGTTGTCTGCCGCAAACAGTCGCGTAAGAGGCATTGAATATAAATAATGTGTAGCTATTGAGACAGACAGACAGAGACAGACAGACAGACAGACAGAGAAACAGACAAAAGAAATATTCTTTGTGTCATTCATTCAACTTCCACTTCGAATCCAACCCTTATTCCTAACACCTAACAGATCCAGTATCTCCAGGACTACATCCGTGCCGGCCAGACGCATGTGCTCCAGACGCGCGAGCCGCGCCCTACCGGTGGACAACAGTACACCAACAGGGTCATCTCCACGTGCATGGACCTGGTGCTCAAGTGCCACGTCCCTGTACGAGCCGTCCGCGACACCGTCAGGACTGTCGTGGAGGACCTCTGCGAGTGGCGGATCGTCGACAAGCTGCCATCGGACTCGCTGATCAGCGCGGTCACGTACGGCGTGGGCAACAGTCTCGCCAAGGCGAAGGCCATGGAGAGCATCCTGCTCGCGGCCGGGACTGACCAGCCGCTGACGCTGATGACCGACGCCACTAGCAAGAAGGGCAACCACTGGAATGTCCTGCAGGTTAGTTTTAATTGTAGTGAGAATGACACCCACCCACCTACCCACTCACCCACCCACCCACCTACCCACTCACCCACCCACCCACTCAGGCCGACACTGGCGACGGCACGGTGGCACTGACGCTGCGACAGGTCGAGGGCGGCACTGCTCAGATGTACGCCCGCGAGATGGATACATCCATCGACCGTCTCGTCGACGCCTATTGCGACATCGTGAAGCCGGGGGAAGACGGCGCGGAGGCTAGGCGCGAGATGAAGCGCAACCTCTTCGTCCGCGTCAACTTCCTGATGACGGACCGGCACGTGGTCAATAAGTGCCTGCTGGTCCTGCTCAACGAGATGTGGGACACTATGATGTCCAACGACGGCCTGCCTCCTCCTGAGAAGGTGGTTGCAGTGTACTGTGCAATGCACCTTATCATCAACTTGGCTGCTGCGATGGAGAGCGGCCTGCGCGACTGGGAGGGCTGCGTTTTTTGGGCCGCGCCGCTAGGGGCTGCAGCTGTCCCCGGTTTCAAGACCGCCAAGGCGGAGTCCGGTAAGTTTTCAATGTCCGGGGGATCTCTGGGGCTTTGGGGGATAGAGACTTAACATGTGCCATTTCCGTCCATTCTTCCCTGTAAACAGGCACTCAGCGGCTGATCAGGACTGTCAGCAAAGCCTTCCATCGACTGGGGAACGAGCAGTGCGGCGTTGCCGTTCCGTTCGAGGTCTACTTGCAGTCGCGCGGGGCGAAGCCGTTCCAGATGGAGGACTTCCGGGGCAACCGGGCGTACGTAATCTTCCCCAACGGTGGCCACGTGTTCGCCCAGCGGAAGCTACTGACAGCCTTCCTGCAGGAGTACCCCTGCAGCAACCGACTGCTCGTTGCCGTGCAGAACGACCTGGCGTCCGACATCCTCCTCACCGGCTGTCGCGCGTTGGGCGTCATCGACTTCCTGGTCGTCAGGTGAGGCTGGAACAAGGTTTGTCGTTGAAAGGGAGACAAAAAATGAAGAAAAGGAAAAAAAATAAAACAATTCCAAACCCTCCAATTCTATCCACAGGCCCTTGTGGCTGCTTCTCCGGAGCCCGAGGTCGGCGGTGAGCCTCATGGACATGAACAGCCGCTACGAGCAGCTGTGTCAGTGGCTCCAGGACGTGGCCTCGTCGGACGCTGTCCAATTCTCAGCGGACTTCAGCGGGCCATTTCCTGACCTCGCTGACGCCGTCCTGAAGCCGCAGGATGCACGGGACACCTGGGCTGCCCTGACCTCCGACGCCTCGGACCTGGACAAAGACCTCCTTGGCCAGGCTCTGCAGGTTGCTTCCGCGCACATGCTGGTCCTCGCTCGCCGTGAGGTGATAGATCACCTGCCTGGTGGTGCGCTGCGCAGCCTGCCAGACGACCATGCCCGGATGGCTGCCGCTGCGCCGAAGGACAACGTCCCGTGCGAGGAGGCCTTCGCCGGGCTTGACAGTATTGTCAGGTCGAAGCCAAACATGCGCGACGTGGCCCGCGAGACTTACGTCCTGTTCAAGCAGAACGGCACTAGCGAATGGCTTCGCGAGAAGTCACAGCAGGAGCAGGATGCGATGATGACGCGCGCACGGCAGATGGCCAAGAAGGTCGAGGCGCAGGCCAAGGCGGATACCCAGGCTATTCGACTGGCGCAGCAGCGCCTGCAGCAGAGCCGGATTGCGCAGGACCAGCTCAAGAAGGCCACTAAGGAGCGTGTCCTTCGCGATCTGATCAACTCCGTGCACGACTACGGTGGCTGACATGTGCCAGCACCTGCAGGACATGCCGGAGCAGCTGCAGGAGCAAGCAGTGACCGCCCAGTTGCGACTGCACAAAGCCATGAGTAAATGTTATTAATTTAATGCCACGATATGCACTCATGCCTTTCCTGTCATCAAAGAACTTAATATGTACTGCTTTACACCCTCCTCAAACACAGAGCCGACAGTCCCCAAGGACATGGCTGGCTGCCTCAACCTGACGGACTCCGGCGCCAGGAGGTCGGTCCAGCTTCTTGTCGACAACCTGCAGGCTTTCCTGGGCCACCTGGAGAAGCAGAACGATGCGCCTGTCGACGAGGTCACTGCGCAGGCTGTTTCGGTGCGGTCTGCTGACGACCGTACTAGCCGTGTCCAGGCTGCCATTGCCAAGAAGCTGGAGCCAGCGCAACGAAAGGCCCCAGCTGCATCAGCACATCCAGGCGCCGCCAGACCTCGTGGACGGGGCCGGGGTTCTGGCCGAGGAGCTCAGCCTCCGGCTCAGGGCACCGACAGAGGCGGACGCGGGACCGGGCGCGGACGCGGGACCAGGCGCGGACGCGGGACCGGGCGCGGACGTGGGACCGGGCGCGGACGCGGGACCGGGCGCGGACGCGGGAGTGCTGGCATCCGAGCCGGTGCAAAGCGGCCTCGTATCTCCAGCTCCGAGTCCGAGTCTGATTCTGACGCCTCCAGTCCTGAGGATGCCCCGGAGGATGCCCAAGCCGCACTGGTGCCGACACTCGAGAACCTGCCAGACCTTGTGGGTCAGCGCATTGAAATGCGCTTCGGCTACGCTGATGGGTCGGAGTGCTGGTCGCAGGGCTACGTGCTGGGCCGTGTGCCAAGCTCGAGCCGTGATGTCCTCGCATGGGTCTTTGAGATGGTCTTCGACGAGACTGGCCCTGAGGATGTGTACCGGTACACACTGTGCAATGATTGGATGAACAATGACCTCCACGTGCTAGACAGCGATGACGATGACGAGTAGCTTAAGTCCTTCTTAAAGTACTTTGTGGCCCAGCACTGCATCGCATGGTAGAGGGAAGGGGGGCATAGGGGGAATGTATATAGTACATATATCATTGTATGTATCATGTATGTACAGTTTCTATGTTTCTGCATAAAGACTTGTACTTACTAATCAGTTGAGCAGTTTTCTTACTGAACAATTATTAGAAAGGAAGTTAGCGTCGTTGACCAGACGAATGCTAGGGGTCGCTTGCTGGGATAGCTTTGCTGGGGTCAGTATCCAGCAGCTTTCCAGCGGAAGCCTTCCTTTTGACCCCCATGTTCCATGTATGGAATTAGATGTACAGATTTGTATGAAGCCATTTGACCACATATATATATAGCTGTATATATTGTATAGAGGGTACAGTGGGCCCTACTATACTGTTTTGCAAAAAAAGTGCATGCAGCAATTCCCCTTCATCTTTTCAACCCCTTGCTGTACATTTTCCTATCTCCGTAATGTATTTGCATGTATGCCTGCACCAATGTTGAGAATTTTCACCTAGTGCGGCAAGGGCTAGTGGAAATCGCTTTTAGGACAAAATATATGACCAATGTCCCTACCATTTGGTGAAAAAAATTTGCAGTCAACTCTTTCCATTTTTAAAAAAATTGCGATTTTCATGTTTCTAATGGGGATTTACATGTATTTTGCCCATTTCTGGTAAGCACACTGCGGCAAGGGTTAGAAGCATCCTGTTTGGCATAACAGGTTCTTTTTGTCACCAGAAGTAAGTGGAAAAAAGAATTAGGGAGTCGACTCATTCCATTCAAAAGTTATGGCCATTTGAATTTTTCGATGTACATATATATGTACATGTACATTTTTTGGGAAAATTTTTTCAGCCAAAATGGTCTGCATAATGATCTCTCAATCCAATGTGCATGCATTTTTGATAGTTTTGCACTCATTCAATGAAAACTGGAGCTGCCTGACCCCATATTTTTCTCCAATTTCGGCACAGTTTTAAAAATGTACAAAAATGTACACCATGTTTCACAGTCTGCAACTTTCTTGTCGTATGTACTACACACACAAGCAATATGTTGTTTGAAAGATCTACTTGTCTACTTTCCAACAAATGTAAGATCGTTGCAGTGTGTCACTTATTTCAAAAGTTATAGCCACAGAAAGAAGACCACTTTTTTGCCATTTTTCCCTTCTGCACAAGCCAAAAACAGGCTCACTGGACCCCCTACCCTGGCTATCGGAGTAAAAGGAGAAGAAATTTGTTGAGATTCACCTAAACTTGATTTTTCCGGCTTTATTTGTACAAACTCAACGTCAGCAACTATTCAAACAAGGAACCCACCCCACCTCACTGGTGTCAGCAAATTTTCAAAAGCAACAGTTTCAAGAAAATTATTTTCTACCCCTAGGCCCCTATCTCAATATCTAAAAGCTACAAAAATAGCATTTTTGCACTCTTAAAATAGGTAACTGGTCATTTTGCCCATAAACTATTTTAGCCATGGACATTTCACCTTAGACCATTTCGCCCACAAACCATTTTGGCCATGGACCGTTTTGCTTCCAATTTGGACCAGGGTTGAAATGAACAAAGTCATGAGCTAAGAGTATGCAAGATAAGACAAAAGTTCCAAGAGCACTGATAACCAACAATCCAATTCATTATAAGGTTCAATAGTAGCCACCCCCACTCTAGGGGCTAAAAAACCAACAATCCAAATATACTAAATATCTAAGGTTTATATATCCATAAAGCTAGGCCTAGTCCAAATATTTCTAGCCTAATTACCTTGCGGCTTGCCTTGTAACTTTTGAAAGGAACAACTCATAATAATTCATAACTGTAATAAACAAAATTGCAATAACATAATAACACAAATTATAATAGGCTACAATAGCCAATACTAATAGGCCTAACAACAGGCAACTAATGCTTAAGCATTGCTTAATGCTTAATGCTTAAGGCGTTAAGCTTAAGCATTATATCAATAATACAATAGGGCCTATGACATAGGGATTTTACATAGGCCTTGGATACATGTGAATTTATACACTATTAGGCTGAAGAAGAAGCATAAAGTATGCCATTTCTACAGTGTATCTTCTAGCTGCATAATTGCCCAAGCCGCCGCCGCGGCGCCGCCAAAAGAAAGACTCTCTATTCAGATTACTTAGCGCTAAAGGCGCTTTTTATCTGATGGTTGACATGCCTGCACGACAGATGACACGTTTTTATCCTGATAAGATCGTATCAAATTCGGTAGGCCCTACCTTTTCTACGGATAAGATCGGTTGCAGTCAGGTGCACTCTGACATTCACACGCACACACGCAGCAGTCAGTAAATAAATAATCCGAGAGAAAATATTTAAAAAATCAACATGTTTAAACTAATAAAATGCTATAGCATAAAATATGTCAACAAAAAACCAGTTGCAAGAAAGTCGCTAAACGTTTTACTATATATTATTTTAAATTTAGGCAAAAATTTAAAAGCATTTCTAGCACTTGCCGTCTTTTTAACTTCGTTTCCCATGATTCTTTTAAATGCATTGCCATATAAGATTATGTAAAATTATACTAAAAATAACGTCACTAGATGCTTACTCTCATTTTCAAAAAAATATAGTTACACCTTGCAATTTAGTTAGTTCTAATGTTTAAATTAATTGATTTGTCGCCTCTAAACCTTGCGAGGCCTAATATCAATCATGAATTAAATAATGAATTTCGAAATTTCAAAGGAATGTACTGTGCAAGTCAGAATATAGTGTTGCAACATGCTATACTTTTTGTTTATTCTAAAAAATTCAATTTATTCTAACTGCAGTATTTTGATTTTAAGCAGATGTGGATCCAGAAAAAATACTTTTATAGGCCAACCTTGAAGGCTTGAACTCTGTGCTAGGCCTATATAAGCCTATAACCGAATATGAAATAGGTAGTAAATTTCCAAAGCAACTAAAAAACATGGTTTATTTTTGGCATAGGGCGAGGCTATTCAACTACTAGCTTTGTGTTCCTCTTTTTCACTTTAAGATATGATATGCGATATGCTTAGCTTTACTTAGCATCCATTGAGCCTTATGACTTGAAAAATAAACAACAGAACCCAAAATTTTGCTTAATTTTAACTCAATGCTATTCTCACTTTGATTTAAACTATTTTTATTTAGCAGTTTTTTTTAAATATAGGCCTATTTTGGCCTTTTTGTCCTATCTTGGCTATGTCTACTTTTATTGCCTTTAAGTTTCTATTCTATCCTTTATTACAATTTTGCCTTGAAGTTTAGTAAAAAGATCATATTTGTGTTGTGCCAATAGAGGCCTTGGTAAAGTGAGCCAATTGCCTCTGCTCCTTATTTGGCTCTCTTAGATCTAGGGCCTAGGCATAGAATTGATATTTTGTCTTATTGTATGAGAATAAGAATGAGAAAAAAATAATTGCCATATATACTATATATAATTAAATAATATATTGAGGCAAAGGGCCTTAATTAGTTTAATAGATGTAATGGCAGCAAAGATTTTGCACTGCTTTGGGCATATATTTATATTTACACAAACAGCACAATATTGAGGGGCCTAGGGAGGTGCAAAAAGGTGGCGTGGCATGATAGACTACACCAATCCCAACCTCCCCATGTTAGCAAGCCAGCTGGCTTAGTGCGCACCCACCCCACCTCAGCTAGACATGTTGGGGGGTTTCCAGTGTGGCTGCATTGATGCTACCAGTCATGTATAGTCTGGCTACTACACAGCTCCCCCCAGCACTGAGCTAGGCGCCAAATGTCGGGTGATAGCCAAGGCAGCGAGAGTGTCAAGGAGCAGGCACTGAAGGCATCAAAGGTGCCAAAGAGCAAGCGCTGAAGTTAGCTGGGCACCAAAGGCAGCAGGGCGCTGACGGTGGTAGGGGCACACGGCGGGTGCCAAAAGCAACAGGGCGCCAGGCAGGTGCCAAAAGCAGCAGGGGTGCCAGGTGGGCGCCGAAAGCAGCAGGGGCACAGCCGGACCACACCCAAGGCAATTGACAGTCAGTTGCCGCTGTGAGCCGGGTCGAAACTCTTGCACAGAGGCTGGGGATGTTAGGCTAGCAGCAGCGGTGCTAACCTAGAATTAGCTGCAGTGTATGGCATTGGTTGGTCCAACATAGGGGCTAAAAGGCGAGACCCCAGGAGCTACTGGGGGCTGGGGGCAGGCTGACTGGGCCAATTGTAGCTACAGGGTACTACTATGTTGCTGGGTTGCTGTGCTGCTATGCTGCCATGCTGCCGTGCTGCTGTGCTGCCATGCTGCTGTGCTGCCGTGCTGCTGTGCTACCGTGCTGCTGTGCTGCCATGCTGCTGTGCTGCCATGCTGCTGTGCTACTATGCTGCCATGATGCCATTGTAGTCATACATGCGCAACCTCCAAAATTCAGTCGGCCATGCGACTTAGTTTTAACAAAAATGCGACGTAGTTTTTGGCCAAAATGCGACTTACATGTAATTAAAAAAACCATACGCAAAATTAACGCAACTTTGGGTAAACGGCAGGAGTAACTATGACTGTCTTATTAGGTCAAAATGCCTCGTCAGCTACTTAGTAATACTACTTTGGTATTTTTTTGGATGGGCATTTTTGCGACTTCCTTGATTGGCTGCCAAATCGGTCGGCCGGATCGGCCGACTCGGCCGACTGTTGCGCATGTATGATTGTAGTCAGCCAAGGTGGTTGGCTACCAGGACTGCACAGGGCCAACCAGGTAGGCCTAGCATTCTGCGCTGGGAGTCAGGCTCACCAATGAGGTGGAAAGCCTTAATTAGTTCAATAGATGTAATGGCAGCAAAGATTTTGCACTGATTTGTGCGTATATTTATATTTACACAAACAGCGCGATATTGAGAGGCCTAGGGAGGTGCAAAAAGGTGGCGTGGTATGATAGGCTACGTGCACCCCCCCCCCAGCTTAGCAAGCCAGCTAGCTTGGTGCGCACCTACCCCACCTTAGCTAGACAGAGGTTGGAGGGTTTCCAATGTGGCTGCATTGGTGCTGCCAGTCGTGTACAGTCTGGCCACCACAATATAATAATTAATTAACTATGCTATATTGAAGTAATTAAATAGTTTAATAATATGTTAATAAATAAATTAACTACAAGGATCATCCCAAAAGTTCTCTATATCACTGAATTACTTATACGAACTGGCACCAATTTTGAAGAAATTGCACACAAACTTGCACCAATATCTGCATACAACATTGATGAATTTTCATGAAAAAATCTCAATGCAATTAGAAATAACAAGCTAAGTTATCCTATACCTTTAGAGCAAATAGACAGCTCTCATATTGACTTCTTAGATTGACACAATGCATTTCATGCATCATCACTTACTGAAAAGGCAAGTGTCACAAGCAGAAGAATGAATGAATTTGATAAGAATTCCATCATTTATTCATGACTAACTGTCATAACTCATATGACTGGTCAGTGATGCTGCATGAGCTGCACTGTACCAGTTTAAGAAGTCAATATATAAGAGCTATCTATTTGCTTTGAATGTGTTGGACAACTCAACTTGTTATTTCTAATTGCATTAAGATTTTTTTATGAAAATTCATCAATTTTGTGTTTAGATATTGGTGAAAGTTTATGTGCGATTTCTTCAAAATTGGTGCTAGTTTGTATAAGTAATTCAGTGATATAGAGAACTTTTGGGATGACCCTCATATTAATTAAATTAATTATATTCCATATTGTAGCAAAGACCAATGGCTATTATTATAGATAGTATCTTTGGCATAGAAAAGTAGAGTGTCTTGCACAGTTTAGACCTAAGCTACAATTGGGACTTATATGACTATTAAACTAAAATATATATAATCAAACTAATATGCTTTGTTAGACTTATATAGACTTTTTAGTATTTTTACAATTTTGATTTTAAATAGTAACAATCATCTATTGAATAATATTTTAGTGAAATAGAAAAATTTTTAGTAAATATATTAAATTTGGTATTTTATTGAAGTGAAATAGGATTTTTTAAACTCAAATATAGTTTGAACTTGTTAAAATGTATACAAGCCTAAAAAATAATAAGATAGCAAATAATCAGTCAAAATAGATAAGCCTTCACATTTGGAGATAAGAAGATAAAATCTCAATCCTAAAAGATCCTAACAATTTTGATCCTAATGTCTTGATATATGTTTATATATTCAATATAGATTTTAATACAATTGTTACAGTCTTATATTTGCATAATTAGTAGGGTAATCACATGTTTGATGGATTTGTTCTAAAGAAAAATCAAACTAGAGCAACCTTCAAAGTCACATAAGAATCACACTATCAAGTGTAGGAAAAATTCACTAAATCACTAAATTAACCCTTTGCATGCTTCCAATTCAGTTTGGCAGGCATGAGCAACAGCAAAGAAAAGGATGAATATATACTCAAAAAACTTGAGTGGTTCTTCAATGGAGGTTACAAAGAAACTGACATAAGAATGCTTCCAGGTATGCTTGGTGTTTCTAATTATGAAAATTTACAATAGAACATATTCTATGAATTTTTATACTTTTAATATTTTTTTCAGATAATTACTTCTTTATTGAGGAGATACTTAAACTAGATGAATTTGCTGGCGTTTCCATCAGCGAGGTGCACAACGCTGTGCACTCGGATGGCAAGTTGAGGTTCAGTGTGCGCGGTGCTAAGATTCGACTGAAGCCTCCAGAATTGAATGTTAGTTCAGTTGTTTTTGCTACTTACCAGCTTAGTAGTAGCGTTTGCGTGTGTTTTAGTGACTACCTTGAGCGTTGTCACTCTGTCACTCTACAATGACCCATATATTGTCACTCTAAAATGACCCATATTGTCACTCTATACTGACCGATATTGTCACTCTATACTGACCCATATTGTCACTCTACAATGACCCATATTGTCACTCTACAATGACCCATATTGTCACTCTACATTGACCCATATTGTCACTCTATACTGACCCATATTGTCACTCTACAATGACCCATATTGTCACTCTATACTGACCCATACTGTCACTCTACAATGACCCATATTGTCACTCTACAATGACCCATATTGTCACTCTAAAATGACCCATATTGTCAGTCTATATTGACCCATATTGATATTGTCACTCTAAAATTACCCATATTGTCACTCTACAATGACCCATATCGTCACTCTACAATGACCCATATATTCACTCTACAATGACCCATATTGTCACTCTATACTGACCCATATTGTCACTCTACATTGACCCATATTGTCACTCTACAATGAACCCATATTGTCACTCTGCCCATCTCACCCATCATTTTTTGCAGAAGGACCGCGACGTGATCATCAGCAAGAAGCTGGCTTGGATCCTCCGGCACGGTGCCGAGAAGGAGGGCTTCAAGTTTGCCGACGGAGGCTACCTGCACCTGGACGAGATGCTCGCCCACAGTGAGTTCGCCGACGTCAACGTAGATGACATACGCCGGGTGATCGACGCTAACGATAAGAAACGATTCGAATTGCGCTCGGATCCAAGCACTGGTCGCTTGCAGGTGAATGAACCTTGAGTCTATGAAAATTATCTCATTATCCCATGAATTATCATATTTATCCCATAATTTTTCATAGTTATCCCATCCATTTTCATTTTTATCCCATCGGTTTTTATAATTATCCCATGAATTATCATAATTATCTCATCATTTTTCATATTTATCCCATCAGTTTTCATTATTTATCCCATCGGTTTTCATAATAACTCATTGTTTTGCGTAAAATATACCATTAATTTTCATATTTATCCCATCAATTTAATATTTACCTCATCGGTTTTCATAATTATCCCATCAATATACATAGTTATCCCATCAACATTCATAGTTATCCCATCAACATTTATAGTTAGCGCATAAATTCTCATATTTATCCCATCAATTCTCATATTCTCTCAGGTGCGGGCAACCCAAGGCCACTCTATGAAAGTGGAAGGTATCGAATACACGGACGTGAACCTGGCCAATGCTCACCAGTTCCCTGTGGTGATTCACGGCACCTATTTAAAGAACTGGCGCCAGATCAGCCAGGAAGGCCTGAAGACCATGGGCAGGACTCATATCCACTTCGCTCCGGGAGAAATCGGTGAAGATGGCGTCGTATCCGGCATGCGAGGATCTGCTGAGATCCTCATCTACCTTGACTTGGAGATGGCGCTGAGAGGTTGGTTATTAGAAGGTCGATAGTCGCTGTACACCTCGTTTGAGCGTATGAATGAATTCGTGTCCAAGAGTTGCAGCGGAATGAGCATGACTGTTTGACATGACTGCCTTAGTTTGTCATATCCATTTTAACTTTGACGCACAGTCAATGCAACTGTTGCAGATGGCATCAAGTTCGTCCTGTCCAAGAACAAGGTCATCCTGTCCGAGGGTGACGCCACTGGTACCATTGCGCCCAAGTATTTCAAGGAGGTTTATCAACGGAGACCAAGTGAGAGCCTTTGTTGTGCTTTGTTGTGGGCCAGCCTCCCAGATCCTCAGTTGCTGGGCCAGCCTCCCAGATCCTCATCAGTCGCTGAGCCAGCCTCCCAGATCCTCAGTTGCTGGGCCAGCCTCCCAGATCCTCATCAGTCGCTGAGCCAGCCTCCCAGATCCTCAGTTGCTGGGCCAGCCTCCCAGATCCTCATCAGTCGCTGAGCCAGCCTCCCAGATCCTCATCAGTCGCTGGGCCAGCCTCCCAGATCCCCAGTTGCTGGGCCAGCTTCCTAGATCCCCATTTGCTGGGCCAGTCTCCCAGATCCTCATCAGTCGCTGGGCCAGCCTCCCAGATCCTCAGTTGCTGGGCCAGCCTCCCAGATCCTCATCAGTCGCTGGGCCAGCCTCCCAGATCCTCAGTTGCTGGGCCAGCCTCCCAGATCCTCATCAGTCGCTGGGCCAGCCTCCCAGATCCCCAGTTGCTGGGCCAGCTTCCTAGATCCCCATTTGCTGGGCCAGTCTCCCAGATCCTCATCAGTCGCTGGGCCAGCCTCCCAGATCCTCAGTTGCTGGGCCAGCCTCCCAGATCCTCATCAGTCGCTGGGCCAGCCTCCCAGATCCTCAGTTGCTGGGCCAGCCTCCCAGATCCTCATCAGTCGCTGGGCCAGCCTCCCAGATCCTCAGTTGCTGGGCCAGCTTCCCAGATCCCCAGTTGCTGGGCCAGCCTCCCAGATCCTCATCAGTCGCTGGGCCAGCCTCCCAGATCCTGTTGCTGGGCCAGCCTCCCAGATACTCAGTTGCTGGGCCAGCCTCCCAGATCCTCAGTTGCTGGGCCAGCCTCCCAGATTCTCAGTTGCTGGGCCAGCCTCCCAGATCCTCAGTTGCTGGGCCAGCCTCCCAGATCCTCAGTTGCTGGGCCAGCCTCCCAGATCCTCAGTTGCTGGGCCAGCCTCCCAGATCCTCATCAGTCGCTGGGCCAGCCTCCCAGATCCCCAGTTGCTGGGCCAGCTTCCTAGATCCCCATTTGCTGGGCCAGTCTCCCAGATCCTCATCAGTCGCTGGGCCAGCCTCCCAGATCCTCAGTTGCTGGGCCAGCCTCCCAGATCCTCATCAGTCGCTGGGCCAGCCTCCCAGATCCTCAGTTGCTGGGCCAGCCTCCCAGATCCTCATCAGTCGCTGGGCCAGCCTCCCAGATCCCCAGTTGCTGGGCCAGCTTCCTAGATCCCCATTTGCTGGGCCAGTCTCCCAGATCCTCATCAGTCGCTGGGCCAGCCTCCCAGATCCTCAGTTGCTGGGCCAGCCTCCCAGATCCTCATCAGTCGCTGGGCCAGCCTCCCAGATCCTCAGTTGCTGGGCCAGCCTCCCAGATCCTCATCAGTCGCTGGGCCAGCCTCCCAGATCCTCAGTTGCTGGGCCAGCTTCCCAGATCCCCAGTTGCTGGGCCAGCCTCCCAGATCCTCATCAGTCGCTGGGCCAGCCTCCCAGATCCTGTTGCTGGGCCAGCCTCCCAGATACTCAGTTGCTGGGCCAGCCTCCCAGATCCTCAGTTGCTGGGCCAGCCTCCCAGATTCTCAGTTGCTGGGCCAGCCTCCCAGATCCTCAGTTGCTGGGCCAGCCTCCCAGATCCTCAGTTGCTGGGCCAGCCTCCCAGATCCTCAGTTGCTGGGCCAGCCTCCCAGATCCTCATCAGTCGCTGGGCCAGCCTCCCAGATCCTCAGTTGCTGGGCCAGCCTCCCAGATCCTCATCAGTCGCTGGGCCAGCCTCCCAGATCCCCAGTTGCTGGGTCACCGCCACCCCGTTTAAGCAGAATATTGTTGCCTCAGTAAAATTTTCGAACTCGTGTCTTCATTTCCCGCAGGAGTTCTGATTCAGAGGCGGGATGAATGACCTCCTCTATCAGCTGTTCATTCGAGATCAAGCCAGAATAATAAATAAAGATTTCTATCACACCACGGGAGAAGCAATTCTGACGCGAGCTAATGCAGTGCTATTTATATGACAGCTTTAATTCAAATATATATATGTGGCCTTCTATTCTATGTTCTATGCTGCTCTTTTGAAAAACTACACAATCTTACTTAACCCCTCTGCAAAATGTATTATGCATGATTTGTAAGTAGTTTTCGGATTGGTTTATTAATTTCTTTATTGTTAATAACTTTATAGCGATGCAATATTTATATTTGTAAGGTATTTGACAAATTCAAAAAAATAATTTTGAGCGTATCAATCGTGTGCGTTGTTTGTTTTGTTGACTAAATACTAATTTTCGATATTTGCGATACATCACGTGACTTTGCGGCGGGTCATTTGTGTGCATTCTACGTCATGTGACTATAGGGGATTGGGACTCGACTGTATGCACTTTCTGTCTCTGATAGGTCACGTGACTAAAGGGGTTGGGCCTTGACTTTATGTACTCTCGGTCTCCGTTAGGTCACGTGACTATGGGGGATTGGGCCTTGGCTTATGTACTCTCACAGTCTCTGTTAGGTCACGTGACTATAGGGGTTGGGCCTTGACTTTAATGTACTCTCTGTCTCTGATAGGTCACGTGACTAAAGGGGTTGGGCCTTGACTTTATGTACTCTCGGTCTCCGTTAGGTCAGGTGACTATGGGGGATTGGGCCTTGACTTTAATGTACTCTCTGTCTCTGATAGGTCACGTGACTAAAGGGGTTGGGCCTTGACTTTATGTACTCTCGGTCTCCGTTAGGTCAGGTGACTATGGGGGATTGGGCCTTGACTTTATGTACTCTCTGTCTCTGATAGGTCACGTGACTATGATGGATTGGGCCTTGACTTCCACCTATACTAATTGTCTAAGATTTTGTACTCTCGGTCTCTGTTAGGTCACGTGACTATAGGGGTTGGGCCTTGACTTTAATGTACTCTCAGTCTCTAATAGGTCACGTGACTATGGGAGTTGGGCCTAAACTATTTGTACTCTCTGTCTCTGTTAGGTCACGTGACTATGGGGGTTGGGCCTAAACTATTTGTACTCTCTGTCTCTGTTAGGTCACGTGACTATGGGGGTTGGGCCTAAACTATTTGTACTCTCTGTCTCTGTTAGGTCACGTGACTATGGGGGTTGGGCCTAAACTATTTGTACTCTCTGTCTCTGTTAGGTCAGGTGACTATGGGGGATTGGGCCTTGACTTTATGTACTCTCTGTCTCTGATAGGTCGCGTGACTATGGGGGTTGGGCCTCAACTTTTTGCGCCTATGCTCCTTACCTGTACTGGATCTAATTAAAGTACAGTTGCTTTTTTCATTTTTAAATGAGCTTGTTTACTGATATTCTATGGAATAAATATGGATATATTGGTCTCATATTTTGTTTTTCTTTAATAGTATGCACATGTACTACAGAAATAGAATATTAAAATAATCTGCTGCCCATGTACAAGAAGTATACGCGATACTTCGGCAGAAGTAAGTCTTCAAAAAAAGTTCCAAGAAGCATGCAGTGTTTGATTGTAGAAAATTATATCATTCTTCAAACACATTTATTTCTGCACGTCACGCGTATACTCCCGTACATCTTTCCTATTTATTCCATCCTATGCCTTCTTTTGCATTCGGTGTACATTCTGTACTTTTTAATTTCACCGAATTCCACACTACCAAAAACAATAAAACAATAAAACATTTGAACTTTGCTGAAACGGCTGTGCCTTTTTTAGTGCTACAGAAATGTATATTCTAATTATACTACTCATTAGTGTAAGTAGCTAAAATTATTAGTAGAAAGTAGCACGTGATTTTCAGAATCGGTTATTTAAATAATAATTATTTGACTGCTTCACATTCGATGTAATTTTAAAAACCTTTTTTGTGTGAACTATGTTCCAAGATGTATACAAGTATGTAATGCAATCTATTTTGTTCTGTTTAATAAGCGACTACTTTTCTTCATCGTTAATTTAAGTTAAATTATTCAAGAAAAATGTATTTAGTTAGAGTTAAAGAATAGCACAGACTTACAGACAGTGGTTATTTATATTAGTAAAGTACATAATAATCCTGTGTCCTGTACTGTATAGACTTCGCTGATAGTAAAAATATAAGAGAGACTTTATTAAGCAAGTTTTGTACTGATTTCTTCTTTATCCCTGGTTAGACACAAAATAATAATATTTTGGTGTTTCATTGTTGTTCATTTAAAATTCTAGCACACCAACATCGATAGATAGATAGATAGATAGATAGATAGATAGATAGATAGATAGATGGATAGATAGATAGATAGATAGATAGATAGATAGATAGATAGATAGATAGATAGATAGATAGATAGATAGATGGATAGATAGATAGATAGATAGATAGATAGATAGATAGATAGATAGATAGATAGATAGATAGATAGATAGATAGATGGATAGATAGATAGATAGATAGATAGATAGATAGATAGATAGATAGATAGATAGATAGATAGATAGATAGATAGATAAATAGATAGATAGATATATAGATAGATAGATATATAGATAGATAGATAGATAGATAGATAGATAGATAGATAGATAGATAGATAGATAGATAGATAGATAGATAGATAGATAGATAGATAGATAGATAGATAGATAGATAGATAGATAGATAGATAGATAGATAGATAGATAGATAGAAGATAGATAGATAGATAGATAGATTAGATAAATATATAGATAGTAATAATAAATAATAATTGATTACACCTGCCCTAATGGGCGGCACATCTGAAGGCTGCGTACGGCTGTTCAGTCCAAAGGACCGGGGGGTCGCCACACACCCTCAGTTACCCCAGCTAATGCCACAGATACTAGAGTATTCCAGTTATTCTAGTATCTGTGGCTAATGCTGGCACCCATTTTACAGCTGGGTGAACTGAAGCAATGCAGAGTTGAGTGTCTTGCTCAAGAACACAAATTGTTTCTGTGGGATCGGGAATCGAACCCCCGACTTTCCAGTCCTGAGTCCGACGCTCTAACCACTACAACCCCTATAGATAGATTGATAAATATTATTTACATAAAATTTGTCAGCTCTGCCACTCGCTCCATGGTAGCGGTGTCAATATCTTGGTTTCCATAGCAACGCCAGCCGATTTTTCCAACAGGTTTGTTTGGCTCAGAAAGTCGTCAGGATCGGCGGCCGACTCCACGACATAGACTGCGGGTTTTAGAAGCGGAAGAAGTAAAAAATCAATTAAATGAGAGCATTGTATAGATTTTTGTGCTATAAAATAGCACGGGTTGCTGAGGGAAGCAGTGGGTGCTTTGGAGGCAGAGAATCTCCAGCCATCTCACGCCTGTTCGCCTTTCCAACCAGGCTTTCAAAGGCGGCCTTGAAGCCGGGTCGTTGGCTGCAGACTTCGATGCAGTCGGTCGCAGCAGTCTTTGCTGACTCGATTGGTGCAAATTTCAGTGTGCTGAGCTGGTAGAACTCTGCATTTTATAATTAGGTGACAATTTAATTAGCATTTAATGAAATCTGTGAAAATTGGGGATCATGAAGTTTGGGGATTGTTAAGTTTGGGGATCATGAAGTTTTGTGATCATAAGGTTTGGGAATCATAAAGTTTGGGGATCGTGAAGTTTGGGAATCATGAAGTTTGGGAATCATGAAGTTTGGGAATCATGAAGTTTGGGAATCATTAAGTTTGGGAATCCTGAAGTTTGGGCATCCTGAAGTTTGGGCATGATGAAGTTTGGAGATCATGAAGTTTGGGGATCATGAAGTTTGGGAATCATGAAGCTTGGGAATCATGAAGTTTGGGGATCATGAAGTTTGGGGATCATGAAGTTGGGGGATCATGAAGTTTGGGGATCATTATAAGTTTGGGGATCATGAAGTTTGGGGATCATGAAGTTTGGGAATCATGAAGCTTGGGAATCATGAAGTTTGGGGATCATGAAGTTTGGGGATCATGAAGTTTGGGGATCAGGAAGTTTGGGGATCAGGAAGTTTGGGGATCAGGAAGTTTGGGGATCATGAAGTTAGGGGATCATAAAGTTTGGGATCATAAACCTGCCCTCATGAAGTTTTGGGACCATGACATTTGTGCTCCCCTTCCTCTCTACTTCTCACCTTTGTCAGGCCACCGGCTGCTGGCATCGCCAGCCACACAGCGGCAGAGCCAGTTGTCCATCATTTGAAACATTGGGCCAACTTGGCCGAGAAATTCCGTCCACTCAGTGTCCGTGTACATCTCGTCTCTCACGGACTTGCGGTGAGCCAGGGATTCTGCAAGAGCATGGAACAAATGTATTGTGTTTGATTATAGTGCGTCTTCACTCTTCTTGGGGACAAGCATAACACTTTGTGTTGCACTTGTCCCCATTCTAGCACACCTGTCCCCCTATCTAGCACTCATGTCTCACCTATCTAGCACACCTGTCCCCCCTATCTAGCACACCTGTCCCCCCTATCTAGCACACCTGTCCCCCCTATTTAGCACACCTGTCCCCCCTAGCTAGCACACCTGTCCCCCCCTATCTAGCACACCTGTCCCCCTTCTAGCACACCTGTCCCCTTCCTAGCACACCTATCCCCCCTATCTAGCACACCTGTCCCCCTTCTAGCACACCTGTCCCCCTATCTAGCACACCTGTTCCCCCTATCTAGCTCACCTGTCCCCCCTATCTAGCACACCTGTCCCCTTCTAGCACACCAATCCCCCTTCTAGCACCCTCTGACCCCTTCCAACACCCACTGACCCCTTCCAACACCCACTGACCCCTTCCAGCACCTGCACTGACCCCTTCCAGCACCCACTGACCCTATCCAACACCCACTGACCCCTTCCAACACCCACTGACCCCTTCCAGCACCCACTGACCCTTTCCAACACCCACTGACCCCTTCCAACACCCACTGACCCCTTCCAGCACCCACTGATCCCTTCCAGCACCCACTGACCCTTTCCAACACCCACTGACCCCTTCCAACACCCACTGACCCCTTCCAGCACCCACTGACCCTTTCCAACACCCACTGACCCCTTCCAACACCCACTGACCCCTTCCAGCACCCACTGACCCCTCCCAGCACCCATTGACCTCAGAAGTGCAGCATACCGTACTCCCAGACGTGCAGCACATGATTGAGTGCCCCAAGCTCGGTCATCCAGATTCCAACGAGCCTCGACCGTCTCGCCCTGTGCGGCACATGCTGAGCTGCCAATTGCTTGAACTGGACGACAAATCTTGCAGCAATTTGGTAGTAACGAAATTCGTACACTTTGGGGCTTGACATTTTTTCTTCTTTTGACTTGAATAAAAAATCAGAATATAATTCAGGTATTTTGTAATAAGAAGGCTTGAAGATTAGTCCCCTAATATATTCACCCACTTGTACAGAGTTGACTGGGGCAGACAGCTATTGACTCTAATTCTTTCCTGCCAAGCCAATACCTACAATGAATGTATGCAGAGTGTTCGTCTTATGTAAATATGCAGTTCTGTTCTTACGACCGTACTTTAGGGACTTGTGCTATCAAGTGCTATAAGAGTCAAGAATTAGGTGCTGTAAGTTAAGAACAAAGTGTCTATACTGAATGTGTTGTTGACCAAGTGTTGGTCAGGTGTAAGACAGTGTTTGTCAGGTGTTGGTCAGTGTTTTTCAGGTATTGGTCAGTGTTTGTCAGGTGTTGGACAATGTTTGTCAGGTGTTGGTCAGTGTTTGTCAGGTGTTGGTCAGTTTTTGTCAGTTGTTGGTCAGTATTTGTCAGATGTTGGTCAGTGTTTGTCAGGTGTTGGTCAGTGTTTTTCAGGTGTTGGTCAGTGTTTGTCAGGTGTTCTGTCAGTATTTGTCAGATGTTGGTCAGTGTTTGTCAGATGTTGGTCAGTGTTTGTCAGGTGTTGTTGGTCAGTGTTTGTCAGGTGTTGGTCAGTGTTTGTCAGGTGTTGTTGGTCAGTGTTTGTCAGGTGTTGGTCAGTGTTTGTCAGGTGTTGGTCAGTGTTTGTCAGATGTTGGTCAGTGTTTTTCAGGTGTTGGTCAGTGTTTGTCAGGTGTTGGTCAGTGTTTGTCAGGTGTTGGTCAGTGTTTGTCAGATGTTGGTCAGTGTTTTCCAGTTGTTGGTCAGTGTTTGTCAGGTGTTGGTCAGTGTTTGTCAGGTGTTGGTCAGTGTTTTCCAGTTGTTGGTCAGTGTTTTTCAGGTGTTGGTCAGTGTTTTTCAGGTGTTGGTCAGTGTTTTTCAGATGTTGGTCAGTGTTTTTCAGGTGTTGGTCAGTGTTTTTCAGATGTTGGTCAGTGTTTGTCAGGTGTTGGTCAGTGTTTGTCAGGTGTTGGTCAGTGTTTGTCAGATGTTGGTCAGTGTTTTCCAGTTGTTGGTCAGTGTTTGTCAGGTGTTGGTCAGTGTTTGTCAGGTGTTGGTCAGTGTTTGTCAGGTGTTGTTGGTCAGTGTTTGTCAGGTGTTGGTCAGTGTTTGTCAGGTGTTGGTCAGTGTTTTTCAGGTGTTGGTCAGTGTTTTTCAGATGTTGGTCAGTGTTTGTCAGGTGTTAGTCAGTGTTTGTCAGGTGTTGGTCAGTATTTGTCAAGTGTTGGTCAGTTTTTGTCAGGTGTTGGTCAGTGTTTGTCATTGGTGTTGGTCAGTGTTTGTCAGGTGTTGGTCAGTATTTGTCAGGTGTTGGTCAGTTTTTGTCAGGTGTTGGTCAGTGTTTGTCATTGGTGTTGGTCAGTATTTGTCAGGTGTTAGTCAGTGTTCGGGTTTCTTACTCGAATCCTACGGTAGACCTAAGACGCAAGTTTGCACCGATTTTAATTGAACACAACTACTGAAAACTGAGTAGTAAGAGGAATGTGCGATTTCTTGGAATGACAAGCAATTTAGCAACAGAAACTGGTAACATATTGGATGCCCATCCAGATCCAATAGAAACTGGCTGTGAAAATCTGCAGCATTCTCCATCTAGTCCCTATTGGATAATCCGGACATGTACAAGCTAATCCAAAGGCAGATGCCGGCAGAAAAACATCTATCAGTTCGGCTACAGTCCATAAATGCGTGATAAAAATCTTCATAACTAAGACTGTAGGCATAATTTTAAATAGAGACTTCAATATTTTATATAAGACAGAAAATTTTAAGACAGCACCAAGTGCTGCGCAATGGCGAGTGCAAAGACTGGAGTGCACAGTAGTCAACTAAGGCCTGTGACTGTGCCCAACCAGATGCTTGATGGAGCCAAGTTTCTGCGCTGGGAAGATGTAAGATAATTTGTTCACAATTCATTCTATTCTGTGCATTCTATTCTGTTCATTCTATTCTGCTCATTCTATTCTGTTCATTCTATTCTGCTCATTCTATTCTGCTCATTCTATTCTGTTCATTCTATTCTGTTCATTCTCTTCTGTTCATTCTATTCTGTTCATTCTATTCTGTTCATTCTATTCTGCTCATTCTATTCTGCTCATTCTATTCTGTTCATTCTATTCTGTGCATTCTATTCTGTTCATTCTATTCTGTTCATTCTATTCTGCTCATTCTATTCTGTTCATTCTCTTCTGTTCATTCTATTCTGTTCATTCTATTCTGTTCATTCTATTCTGTTCATTCTATTCTGTTCATTCTATTCTGTTCATTCTATTCTGTTCATTCTATTCTGCTCATTCTATTCTGTTCATTCTATTCTGTTCATTCTATTCTGTTCATTCTATTCTGCTCATTCTATTCTGCTCATTCTCTTCTGTTCATTCTCTTCTGTTCATTCTATTCTGTTCATTCTATTCTGCTCATTCTCTTCTGTTCATTCTCTTCTGTTCATTCTCTTCTGTTCATTCTCTTCTGTTCATTCTATTCTGTTCATTCTATTCTGCTCATTCTATTCTGTTCATTCTCTTCTGTTCATTCTCTTCTGTTCATTCTCTTCTGTTCATTCTATTCTGTTCATTCTATTCTGCTCATTCTATTCTGTTCTGCAAAATCCAACTGTAACTATCAAATATAGGAAATTAATTTCGTAAACGCAGAAATATTGTCCACTACCCTGCAATGGTTCTTTATGAAGCTCTCGAGTTTAAAGGGCCATTACGAGTATAAAGCCACAGAAGTTCCTTACCATCGTTTAAATGCATTTTTACTATTATATTTGACCCTGAAGAGAATTAATCGCCTGATGTAAGTGTATCCTTCTCAGATTCTGATTGTTCAATGAAGCATAAGATTTGTTTTATTGACTGAATAATTTTGTACTTTTTAAAGACTTGTTATTTGCAATTATGACCTTCGCAAAAGCATCTGTCTAAATTTCGACAGGTGACAAAATCAATTTTCGGCTTTAATAACTGACGGAGTATTTGTTTTGATGAGAATTAGTGAAAAGCAAAAGTTTATTGTCTTAAAAGCTAAGGTATGGGTTTGCTGATAGTTCGTTCGTTAGTTAGTTAGTTAGTTGGTTAGTTAGTTAGTTAGTTAGTTAGTTAGTTAGTTAGTTAGTTAGTTGGTTAGTTAGTTAGTTAGTTAGTTAGTTAGTTAGTTAGTTAGTTGGTTAGTTAGTTAGTTAGTTAGTTAGTTAGTTAGTTAGTTAGTTAGTTAGTTAGTTAGTTAGTTAGTTAGTTAGTTAGTTAGTTAGTTAGTTAGTTAGTTAGTTAGTTAGTTAGTTAGTTAGTTAGTTAGTTAGTTAGTTAGTTAGTTAGTTAGTTAGTTAGTTAGTTAGTTAGTTAGTTAGTTAGTTAGTTAGTTAGTTAGTTAGTTAGTTAGTTAGTTAGTTAGTTAGTTGGTTAGTTAGTTAGTTAGTTGGTTAGTTAGTTAGTTGGTTAGTTAGTTAGTTAGTTAGTTAGTTAGTTAGTTAGTTGGTTAGTTAGTTAGTTAGTTGGTTAGTTAGTTAGTTAGTTAGTTAGTTAGTTAGTTAGTTAGTTAGTTAGTTAGTTAGTTGGTTAGTTAGTTAGTTAGTTAGTTGGTTAGTTAGTTAGTTGGTTAGTTAGTTAGTTAGTTAGTTAGTTAGTTAGTTGGTTAGTTAGTTAGTTGGGTTTATGCTGTTGGGGCCGATGAAATTAGATCCGTAGGTCTAGCTAAAAGCTTTTAGCCTGGCATTAAAAAGTGACTGATTGCCATTAACCACGCGCTGCTTCGGTTGCCATTAAGACTTTTCCACGCTCTTAGTGTCTCAGAAATGCGCTTTGCTTTTCTGCGAACTATAATTTTTTTTCTGAGAAATTTATTCGCACCCTCCCCCTCCACTTCCATTTTCGCTCCCATCTTTGCTCTCACACTTATTCTCCTCAATCTCACATTGAATCTCACTCCCACTCTCACCTTCACTTGTACTCTCACTCACACTCTCACTCTCACTCTCTCTCTTACTTTCACTCTCACTTTCACTTTCACTCTCACTCTTTATACTTTCACTCTCACTTTCACTCTCACTCTCACTCTCACCGTGACTGTCACTCTCACTCTCACTCTCACTCCCACTCTCACTCTCACTCTCACTCTTACTTTCACTCTCACTTTCACTCTCACTCTCACTCTTTATACTTTCACTCTCACTTTCACTCTCACTCTCACTTTCACTCTCACTCTCACTTTACCGTGACTGTCACTCTCACTCTCACTCACACTCTCACTCTCACTCTCACTTTCACTCTCACTCTCACTCTTTATACTTTCACTCTCACTTTCACTCTCACTCTCACTTTACCGTGACTGTCACTCTCATTCTCACTCACACTCTCCCTCTCACTCTCACTCTTACTTTCACTCTTACTTTCACTCTCACTCTCACTCTTTATACTTTCACTCTCACTTTCACTCTCATTCTCACTTTCACCGTGACTGTCACTCTCACTCTCACTCTCACTCTTACTCTTACTCTTACTCTCACTCTCACTCACACCCTCACTCTCACTCTCACTCTTACTTTCACTCTCACCGTCACTCTCACTCTGAATATCTCTTTTCAATTCTCCAGTCTCGTGTATCCAGTCTCACAATTCCCAAGAATAACTGTCTAATTTCTTTAAAAAAGTAAGCAAAGAAATTATTTTTGCCTCCCTGCATGGTTTGGGCGGAGCCTCAGCCAAAAAAACTTGCAAAATAGTGCAGAGGGAAAACAGCAGAGCAAAAGTGACCAAATTGCAGATTTAGGAAGCACTGGGCGTGGCAGAATCTGGCCATGCTGGGCGGGGCGGCACGAGAGCAGAGATTAGCACGATTTGTCAGAATTGACAATAATTCAGATGAATTTTTCTGATTCGAATTGTCGGATTAAGTCGCTAAGCTGAGCCAGGTTTGTTTTGCAAGCTCTGCGTGTTGAGATGCGTGGGCTGTGAACTCGGTGGGCGCTTATCTGACTGTCAGAGATGTGGCGCTTATCTGACTGTCAGAGATGTGGCGCTTATCTCACTGTCAGAGATGTGGCGCTTATCTGACTGTCAGAGATGTGGCGCTTATCTGACTGTTAGAGATGTGGCGCTTATCTCACTGTCAGAGATGTGGCGCTTATCTGACTGTCAGAGATGTGGCGCTTATCTGACTGTCAGAGATGTGGCGCTTATCTGACTGTCAGAGATGTGGCGCTTATCTCACTGTCAGAGATGTGGCGCTTATCTGACTGTCAGAGATGTGGCGCTTATCTGACTGTCAGAGATGTGGCGCTTATCTGACTGTCAGAGATGTGGCGCTTATCTGACTGTCAGAGATGTGGCGCTTATCTGACTGTCAGAGATGTGGCGCTTATCTCAATGTCAGAGATGTGGCGCTTATCTGACTGTCAGAGATGTGGCGCTTATCTCACTGTCAGAGATGTGGCGCTTATCTGACTGTCAGAGATGTGGCGCTTATCTGACTGTCAGAGATGTGGCGCTTATCTGACTGTTAGAGATGTGGCGCTTATCTCACTGTCAGAGATGTGGCGCTTATCTGACTGTCAGAGATGTGGCGCTTATCTCACTGTCAGAGATGTGGCGCTTATCTCACTGTCAGAGATGTGGCGCTTATCTCACTGTCAGAGATGTGGCGCTTATCTGACTGTCAGAGATGTGGCGCTTATCTGACTGTCAGAAGGCTGTACAGAAAATGAGAAGTTATGAGACAAATATGCAATATTGAAATTGTATCAGAATTTAGGAAATCTACCCATCAATTTTGGATGCAGATTTCATTTGTGATTCAGCTGCTTCAAGGGTGTGGCAGCGTTGTATCGAATCTCTCAGTCAGACAGGGGGACCTGAACCTGACAGGAGAATTCTCCAATTTCTACAATTGTAATTACAATTTTCGGATCATTTTTTAAATGGAATAGTTTTTAGTGAAGATGACTGCATGTATATTATTACAATTGCAGGAGTCATCTATACCGCAGACTGTGACGCTTAAGATAGACTCCAAGGGCTATCTACTCTACTGGCAGACTGCAAACGGGGTAAAAAAGCTGAATAGTGGGGTGTTGGGGCGGGCTGATAATGGGGTGCTGGGCAGGCTGATAATGGGGTGTTTGGTCAGGCTGACAATGGGTAGCTATGGCAGTCTGATAGTGGGGTGTTGGAGCAGGCTGATAATGGGGGGGGGGTGCTGGGGCAGGCTGATAAGGGGTGCTGGGGCAGGCTGATAGTGGGGTGCTGGGGCAGTCTGATTGTGGGGTTCTGGGGCAGGCTGATAATGGGGTGCTGGGGCAGGCTGATATTGGGGTGCTGGGGCAGGCTGATAATGGGGTGTTGGGGCAGGCTGATATTGGGGTGCTGGGGCAGGCTGATTGTCGGGTGTTGGGGCGGGCTGATATTGGGGTGCTGGGGCAGGCTGATAATGGGGTGTTGGGGCAGGCTGATATTGGGGTGCTAGGGCAGGCTGATATTGGGGTGCTGGGGCAGGCTGATTGTGGGGTGTTGGGGCGGGCTGATATTGGGGTGCTGGGGCAGGCTGATAATGGGGTGTTGGGGCAGTCTGATATTGGGGTACTGGGGCAGGCTGATATTGGGGTGCTGGGGCAGTCTGATTGTGGGGTGCTGGGGCAGGCTGATAATGGGGTGTTGGGGCAGGCTGATATTGGGGTACTGGGGCAGGCTGATATTGCGGTGCTGGGGCAGGCTGATATTGGGGTACTGGGGCAGGCTGAAGGTGAGGTGTTTGGGCAGGCTGAGAGTAGGGCGCTGGGGCAAGCGGATAATAAGATGTTCGTGCATGCAGCCAAAAGTACAAACTAAATGATATGATCAATATGTGAATAAATTTTTAGGACGTTGACTTTCTGGACACGTCGTTCATTCGAGACACTCGCTGCGGCAGAAGTGCTCGCCTTCCGAAGGTAAACAAAATGATATCAACATGACTTTATGCTACTGCAGTCGTTTCATAACTGAGACAAAAATTGAGCTAGCCTATTTTTTCTGAGAAATAAAGACATAACTGTGAGTAATTCAGATAGATTGATGACCCTCTGTGCCTGGAACATTGCATGCAAATTAAATATACTCGCTGAGTCTTATAGATCCATAGTGTTCTATCATCATTTCCCTAGCACTCGATGTTCTAGCTCGAGGGGTGTAGAGAGATGGGGTGTAGGGAGAAACAGATGCCCTGGCATGATATGACAGAGGGAAAAGCCTCTAGGCGGATTCGTGCAGATAAGTCAGTCAGTCCTTGAGGATTCTGGCAATTGGTAAACCATAAGTATCCACAATGTTCGAAAGGTGCTCACACTCTATGAGGTCAGTCAGTGACGGTTTGGGGGGGGAGTTGGAGTGCATATAGAAGGCTTACCGACATTCAGAGGGCATAGTAGATTTATTGATTGCAGATTATTTAGAAATTATCATCTGCTTCATTCTAGTGCCATGCGACTCACTCGAATGTCATGTGATTCACTGAAGTGTCATGTGATTCACTGAAGCGCCATGTGATTCACTGGAGTGTCAAGTGATTCACTGTAATGTCATGTGATTCACTGGAATGTCACATGATTCACTGGAGTGTCATGTGATTCACTAAAGTATCACGTGATTCACTTGAGTGTCATGTGATTCACTCGAGTGTCATGTGATTCACTGGAATGTCACGTGATTCACTGGAATGTCACTTGATTCACTGGAGTATCATGTGATTCACTGGAATGTCACGTGATTCACTGGAATGTCACGTGATTCACTGGAATATCATATTGATTCACTGGAATATCATATTGATTCACTGGAATGTCACGTGATTCACTGGAGTGTCACGTGATTCACTGGAGTGTCACGTGATTCACTGGAGCGTCATGTGATTCACTGGAATGTCACGTGATTCACTGGAATGTCACTTGATTCACTGGAATATCATGTGATTCACTGGAATGTCACGTGCTTCACTGGAGTGTCACGTGATTCACTGGAGTGTCAAGTGATTCGCTGGAGCGTCATGTGATTCACTGGAATGTCACGTGATTCACTGGAATGTCACGTGATTCTCTGGAGTGTCATGTGATTCACTAGAATGTCACGTGATTCACTGGAATATCACGTGATTCACTGGAATGTCACGTGATTCTCTGGAGTGTCATGTGATTCACTAGAATGTCACGTGATTCACTGGAATATCACGTGATTCACTGGAATGTCACGTGATTCTCTGGAGTGTCATGTGATTCACTGGAATGTCACGTGATTCACTGGAATATCATGTGATTCACTGGAATGTCACGTGATTCTCTGGAGTGTCATGTCATTCACTTAAGTGTCATGTGACTCAATAAGTGTCATGTGATTTTAGTTTTTACGATCAGTTGTCTGCTAATTGTCTCGCAGGACTTGAAGCTTCGAGAAATCTGCAACCTGTTCGGCTCGGGCAATGAACCCTTGGAGAGTCGTTCACTCAGCGTCATTGTCGGTTCAGACCTGGTTAATCTGCAGTGGGTTAATTTTGTTGCTTCGGATAAGGAGACGGCTCAGGTGAGGAACTGCATGCTGCTTTTTGAAGATGGTAGGATTTGATGATCCAGAATGGGGTCCCACTAATTAGTCTGTTGATTAGCCTGATGGCTTTTGGACAGGCATCTCTTAAGCTGATTATTAGCTCTTTCAGAGGTCAGAAGCAGCAATGAGGACTTATTCTATGAAAGTCCTCCTGTCTTTTGTCCTTTTGTCTTCAACAGAAATGTTTTTGCTAAATTGATAAATGCACTAATACAAAGTCTGACGAGGTGACACTATCCCGTGTCTAACAGGTGACACTATCCCGTGTCTAACAGGTGACACTATCCGCTGTCTAACATATGACACTATCCCGTGTCTAACAGGTGACACTATCCGCTGTCTAACATATGACACTATCCCGTGTCTAACAGGTGACACTATCCCATGTCTAACAGGTGACACTATCCCGTGTCTAACAGGTGACGCTATCCTCTGTCTAACAGGTGACGCTTACCCCTGTCTAACAGGTGACATTATCCCCTATCTAACAGGTGACACTATCCCTGTCTAACAGGTGACACTATCCCTTATCTAACAGGTGACACTATCCCCCTGTCTAACAGGTGACACTATCCCCTATCTAACAGGTGACACTATCCCCCCTGTCTAACAGGTGACACTATCCCCTATCTAACAGGTGACACTCTCCCCTGTCAAACAGAAGGTGTGACACTATCCCCTGTCTAACAGGTGACACTCTCCCCTGTCAAACAGAAGGTGTGACACTATCCCCTGTCTAACAGGTGACACTCTCCCCTGTCAAACAGAAGGTGTGACACTATCCCCTGTCTAACAGGTGACACTCTCCCCTGTCAAACAGAAGGTGTGACACTATCCCCTGTCTAACAGGTGTGACACTATCCCCTGTCTAAAAGGTGTGACACTATCCCCTGTCTAAAAGGTGTGACACTATCGCTTATCTAACAGGTGACGCCTTGTCTATCAAAAAGCTTTCTCATCTATTTATTTACATACAATGTGTAATCTGCAATGATTACACATTGAACACAAATTTATAACCCAACATTCAACACATTTCTGTTTAAAGCGATGGGCACAGGAGATGTTCCTTTGTGCCACCAACATTCTGTCTATGAACCCGTCATTCTCTGATCTGCTGGAACGAGCCTGGACTAAACTGATAGTGTGCCGCGACTGCGATGACAGGATACCGGTGAAAAGGTGAGCCTAGCTTGGTTGAGCACTGTTCATTGAGTCAGGATCGGTCATTGAGCCAGGATCGGTCATTGAGTCAGAATTGGTCATTGTATAGGATTGGTCATTAGGATTCTTCTGAAATTTCAGTCTCCATCGTTTGATTGCTGCGCACAAAGAAGACAAGAAGAGAGTAGAAGCAGCTTTGTCTGACTGCAAACTGCTCTCACCTAAGGTTTGATTGAGTACTATTTTGTTGAATAAAATAGCAACAGAGTATTGAATTACATACCAGAATTACAATATTTCAATGACATTCAGTCCGAGTTCATCAACGCTAAAGTGCTTACATTCGAAGCGTTTGTAAAATTCTTCACCAGCCTGTGCCCGAGGCAGGATGTGGATCAAATCTGTCACGAGATGTGAGTTCACCCCAAATATAAGGGGTATAAAATGTATGAACTTATAGATATTCTTATTAATTCATAAAGGCACTCTCGATCTTATGAATTCACTCGTAAAGTAATTGAGTCACCAATATACGAGCTTATTTATAAAGAAACTCAAAATCCCTCGCATTGCTCACCAAGAAACCCAGCCAACTCGAAAGCGAAGCAGCAGCCGGTTCTCAACATCGCCCAGTTTGTCCAACTGCTCAACGAGAAGCAACGCGACCCCCGGCTCAACGAGATCCTGTACCCCTACGCTAACGAGGCCAAAGCCAAGGAGCTCATACAAAAGTACGAGCCGAGCCCAGCCATTGCTGCTAAAGGTAACGAAGGCAAAATTTGTGTGGCAATTTTCCAATCAACTGTCAGTCATCTGATCCAATCATCTCTCTCTTCTCAGATCAACTGAGCAGCGCCGGGCTTCAGGCCTTCCTCATGTCGCCTGACAACGGCCTGATCCCTAGGGATAAGCTGGACATCAGCCAAGACATGGAGCAGCCGCTGTCTCATTATTTTATTAATTCCTCACACAACACTTACTTGGCTGGTGAGTCAGGGTCAATGCAGGGTGCAATGTCTATTGAGGAATTTATAATGACACTTTAAATCAATAATTTTGCGGAAGGGCTAGCTGTGTACACCCTGACTCCTCAAAACTGTAATGTACGTAATGTAAAAATGCGTATAGTTTAGTTTCTATATAGTTTCTTGTTTGAACAGTAAATAACTCCTCTCTTCAGGCCACCAGCTGACGGGCAAAAGCTCCGTAGAGATGTACCGACAGGTGCTGCTGACTGGCTGTCGCTGCGTTGAATTGGACTGCTGGGACGGCAAAGGAGCTGACGAGGAGCCAATGGTGACTCACGGATTCACCATGTGCTCTGAGGTGTCCTTTAGAGTGAGTTATTGCACCGATCTAAAGTTTCTTCTCTCATGTTCTAATGGTGGACTAAACAGGTGACACTATCCCCTGTCTAACAGGTGTGACACTATCCCCTGTCTAACAGGTGTGACACTATCCCCTGTCTAACAGGTGTGACACTATCCCCTGTCTAACAGGTGTGACACTATCCCCTGTCTAACAGGTGTGACACTATCCCCTGTCTAACAGGTGTGACACTATCCCCTGTCTAACAGGTGTGACACTATCCCCTGTCTAACAGGTGTGACACTATCCCCTGTCTAACAGATGATACTATCCCCTGTCTAACAGGTGTGACACTATCCCCTGTCTAACAGAGGGTGTGAAACTATTCCCTGTCTTAAAGGTGTGACACTATCCCCTGTCTTAAAGGTGTGACACTATCCCCTGTCTAAAAGGTGTGACACTATCCCCTGTCTAAAAGGTGTGACACTATCCCCTGTCTTAAAGGTGTGACACTATCCCCTGTCTAAAAGGTGTGACACTATCCCCTGTCTTAAAGGTGTGACACTATCCCCTGTCTAAAAGGTGTGACACTATCCCCTGTCTTAAAGGTGTGACACTATCCCCTGTCTTAAAGGTGTGACACTATCCCCTGTCTAAAAGGTGTGACACTATCCCCTGTCTTAAAGGTGTGACACTATCCCCTGTCTAAAAGGTGTGACACTATCCCGTGTCTAAAAGGTGTGACACTATCCCCTGTCTAAAAGGTGTGACACTATCCCCTGTCTAAAAGGTGTGACACTATCCCCTGTCTTAAAGGTGTGACACTATCCCCTGTCTAACAGGTGTGACACTATCCCCTGTCTTAAAGGTGTGACCCTATCCCCTGTCTAACAGAAGGTGTGACACTATCCCCTGTCTAAAAGGTGTGACACTATCCCCTGTCTTAAAGGTGTGACACTATCCCCTGTCTAACAGGTGTGACACTATCCCCTGTCTTAAAGGTGTGACCCTATCCCCTGTCTAAAAGGTGTGACACTATCCCCTGTCTAACAGGTGTGAAACTATCCCCTGTCTAAAAGGTGTGACACTATCCCCTGTCAAACAGAAGGTGTGACACTATCCCCTGTCTAACAGGTGTGACACTATCCTCTGTCTAACAGGTGTGACACTATCCTCTGTCTAACAGGTGTGACACTATCCTCTGTCTAACAGGTGTGACACTATCCCCTGTCTAAAAGGTGTGACACTATCCCCTGTCTAAAAGGTGTGACACTATCCCCTGTCTTAAAGGTGTGACACTATCCCCTGTCTAACAGGTGTGACACTATCCCCTGTCTTAAAGGTGTGACCCTATCCCCTGTCTAACAGAAGGTGTGACACTATCCCCTGTCTAAAAGGTGTGACACTATCCCCTGTCTTAAAGGTGTGACACTATCCCCTGTCTAACAGGTGTGACACTATCCCCTGTCTTAAAGGTGTGACCCTATCCCCTGTCTAAAAGGTGTGACACTATCCCCTGTCTAACAGGTGTGAAACTATCCCCTGTCTAAAAGGTGTGACACTATCCCCTGTCAAACAGAAGGTGTGACACTATCCCCTGTCTAACAGGTGTGACACTATCCTCTGTCTAACAGGTGTGACACTATCCTCTGTCTAACAGGTGTGACACTATCCTCTGTCTAACAGGTGTGACACTATCCTCTGTCTAACAGGTGTGACACTATCCCCTCTCTAACAAACAAACCAAGCAAAACCCAATTATCAAATAGGCATTAGCTAAAATAATAAATCATGCTTAAAATTTCAGTTTAAAGGTGTATTTGTTAATTATTAGATGATATGCATGATTTCAGGAAACCATGGAAGCCATCGCCGAGACTGCTTTCAAAGTGTCTGACTTTCCTGTCATTCTGTCCTTTGAGAATCACTGCTCGTAAGAATATTTAGAAATATACATGTTGAGAAAGCAGTTTAGACAAGTTTTTATTTTTAAATTTTATATAATTATAGTGTTAGTTTATGCTTTGAAATTAATTCAATAAATTAATTAGTTTTATTTTATTCATATTTAATTTATTCAATATTACCAAATAATTTATTTAATTTATTAATTTATTTGTTTGCAGCTGTAAATTTTAGCTCTACGATGTTTGTAATTTAAATTGACATTAAATATTTGTTTTATTTTTTCGATTCTTACGAGCGTATTTTAATAATTTTCATTTTTTCACTTTCTTTAGACCTAAACAGCAGGCAAAAATGGTGAAACTGATCAAAGATTATCTTGGCGATAGAATTCTCGCGCAACCATTGGAATCGCATCCGGTGAGCTGCATTTTTGATTTGAAGCTTGCGCAAATTCGTTTCTTAGAAAGTAATCTTCAATTCACGATATTTTTGTTTAGCTAAAACCCGGAACTCCTCTGCCAAGTCCTGAACTTTTGAAAGGAAAATTTTTAATTAAGAACAAGAAGCGAGATTTTAAGAAGTCAGGTAAGGTTGAGCCGGTTGTTTTAAACAAATATAAACAAATTAAATAACAAAATCGAACGATTTTAAAAACATTATTTTATCTGCAGCTAAGCAGCATGGAGGCGCGATCGCTGGGGAAGAGAAACTGATTGAGCCTGATTCTGCTGTAGCTGAAGGTTCTCCAGTTGCTAACAAAGGTAATAATGACTTGATTCAAAATCATAAAATCAAATGGCGACGCCCCTGCTGGCCCATGCAAGTCGCTTCAATTTTTCCGATAATAATTTTTGTGTTATTTTTGACACGTTTTTAATTGTGAATATTCTGTACAGACCTACTACTGCCACTAATACTGACCCAGTTTTCGATCATCTGTTGATCCCTGTCTCTGCATTGCCAGACCTCAAAGAGACTGAAGCTCTCGCTGAAGCCTCCACCTCAGCCGATGTCGATGAAGATCCAGATGAGGAAGACCCCGAGCTCAGGAGACTTCGCGAGACTGCCGTGGAGATGTCTACCAAAGAGCCGGAAACTGTGTCGGAGATTTCAGCCATGGTCAACTACATGGAGCCAGCTTCGTTTTATTCATTCGAATATGCTGCAAGTAAGCCACTTGGTACCTCCACTAAACGCTTGATTTGCAAAAAATGTATATAGCTGGGTCTGCTTTTAAAAGAGTTAAAAATCTTTTGTTTATTATAGAAAAGAATGTGGCTTACGAATGCTGTTCAATCTCTGAGAACAGCGCCACCAATCTTCTCAAGGAGGCTCCCGAGGATTTTGTGAAGTGAGACGATTTTAACTTCATTTTTTACCTTCTATTCACACATCCCTTCCCTATTCTCCCCATCCCAAATCTCCCATCTCCCATCTCCAATCTCCGATCCCCAATCTCCCATCCCCAATCTCCCATCCCCAATCTCCCATCCCCAATCTCCCATCCCCAATCTCCCATCCCCAATCTCCCATCGCCAATCTCCCATCCCCAATCTCCCATCCCCAATCTTCCATCCCCATCTCCCATCCTCAGCAACAATCCCATTTGAATCGAAAGCCACCATTTCCCTTCACCAGCTTCAACAAGCGGCAGCTCAGCCGGATCTACCCGAAGGGCACCCGGGTGGACTCCGGCAACTACATGCCGCAGCTGTTCTGGAATTCCGGTTGTCAACTGGTGGCTTTGAATTTTCAAACTCTGGGTAATTTTTGTGTTACCAGATTATAAAAAGTACAGACACCTCCTAATATAGATAGAGACTCGTAGCAGATAAACCGGTTAAGCAGTAGACCGGTTTTAGGTACACCTGTTGGGTAGGTCAAATAACTGATAAATAGTTTAGGACTGAGGTTAGGTCGGTAAGTACTTTATAGATAGGTATGTAAGGTAGGTAATGGTGGGTAGGTAGTGCGTAGGTGGGTGAGTAGGTAGGAAGGAAGATAGGTAAGTAGGGTAGGTAGGTAACGTAGGTAAGTACACGTAGGTAAGGTCAGACACCGTAAGGAAAGAGTCAGACACCTGTCGGGTAAGGGTCAGACATCTGTCGGGTAAGGGTCAGACACCTGTCAATTAAGGCTCAAACACCTGTCAGGTAAGGCTCAGACACCTGTCAGGTAAGGGTTAGACACCTGTCAGGTAAGGCTCAGACACCTGTCAGGTAAGGGTTAGACACCTGTCAGGTAAGGCTCAGACACCTGTCAGGTAAGGCTCAGACACCTGTCAGATAAGTGTCAGACATCTTTCAGGTAGAGTCAGACATCGGCCAGTCCCGTACTCCGACCCGCAGACCTGGGCCTGCAGCTAAACCTGGGCATGTTCCACTACCAGCGCCGCTGCGGCTACCTCCTGAAGCCCGAGTTCATGCGCCGGCCAGACCGCAGATTCGACCCCTTCGCCGAGACCACCGTGGACGGCATCGTTGCCAGCAGCGTGTCTGTTGAAATTCTGTCCGGCTATTTTTTGTCCGATCGAAAAATCGGCACCTACGTTGAGGTGGAGATGTACGGACTGCCCGCCGATACGGTTAGGAAGCGATTTCGAACTCGGGTTGTGCCCTCGAATGGAATTAATCCGAGTCACAATCAGGAAGCATTCGTCTTTAAAAAGGTAGCGTATTAGAAAAGTTGACTTTATTGGACATTCTAGATAGTTTCGTTGGGTTTGGTTCTGTAAATTTGGATTAGTCTTTGTCGGGTTTGGATATGTACATTGGGGGTTAGTCTTTGTCGGGTTTAGGTATGTACATTCGGGGTAGTCTTTGTCGGGTTTGAGTATGCACATTGGGGGTGGTCTTTGTCGGGTTTGGGTATGTACATTGGGGGTTAGTCTTTGTCGGGTTTAGGTATGTACTTTCGGGGTGGTCTTTGTCGGGTTTGGGTATGTACATTCTGGGTGGTCTTTGTCGGGTTTGGGTATGTACATTCTGGGTGGTCTTTGTCGGGTTTGGGTATGTACATTCTGGGTGGTCTTTGTCGGGTTTGGGTATGTACATTCGGGGTGGTCTTTGTCGGGTTTGGGTATGTACATTCAAGGTGGTCTTTGTCGGGTTTGGGTATGTACATTGGGGGTGGTCTTTGTTGGTGACAAAGACTGCTAGCGAATATGATATTTTCTTAAATTTTAGATCCTTGTTATATTAATCTAGATATTTTCAACAGAGCTTGTCTTTAAGATCAGACCGAGTACTTCAGGCATTTTAAAACGACAGCTGAACTTCTCGAAAAACCGCAGGTGGTCCTGCCTCAGTTGGCCACTCTTCGAATCGCCGCGTTGGAAGAGTCTGGCCGCCTCATCGGCCAGAGATTCCTCCCCGTTGACTCGCTGAGACCCGGCTACCGTCACGTGACCCTGTTCACCGAGCTGATGCAGCCGTTACCATTGGCAACGCTGTTTGTCTGTCTAAAAGTTAGCGACTACGTGTCTGACGTGTTTGCAGGTTGGTCCTGCGACAAAGATTTGAGACTTCAAAAAACATGTAGCCACACACCCTCTGACAAAGACTACCTATAATCAATGTACACACACGCCCCGAAAAAGACTACCTGCAATCAATGTACACACACACGCCCCGACAAAGACTACCTGCAATCAATGTACACACACACGCCCCGACAAAGACTACCTGACATCAATGGACACACACGCCCTGACAAAGACTACCTGCAATCAATGTACACACACACGCCCCGACAAAGACTACCTGAAATCAATGTACACACACTCCCCGACAATGCCTTACCTTCAATCAATGTACACACACGCCCCGACAAAGACTAACTGCAATCAATGTACACACACTCCCCGACAAAGACTAACTGCAATCAATGTACACACACTCCCCGACAATGCCTTACCTTCAATCAATGTACACACACGCCCCGACAAAGACTACCTGACATCAATGCACACACCCTCAGTGACAAAAGACTACCCGCAATGTGCACACACACCCGACAAAAACTGCCTCCACTAATCCTCTTAATCTGCAATCACTCTAATTACGTGAGCTCAAATCATTAGCCAACTATACCTGGCTAAAAAACCCCAGAGTTCGCGGCAGCTCTGGCCAATCCAATACAATACCTGAACGAAATGGAGAAGCACCAGCAGCAGCTGATGGTGCTGACTGAAGACTTTGAAGTGACGGTGAGTAATCTGGTATGAGTAATTTATTGCACACAACACCTACGGGGCTAAATACAGAAGTTTGCCTTCAGCTACGTACACCAGTTGTGTTGGCTCAATGTACACTCTTATCAACCCCTGCCCCACATCACTCCAATGTACACTCTTATCAACCCCTGCCCCACATCACTACAATGTACAATCTTATCAACCCCTGCCCCACATCACTCCAATGTACACTCTTATCAACCCCTGTCCCACATCACTCCAATGTACACTCTTATCAACCCCTGTCCCACCTCACTCCAATGTACACTCTTATCAACCCCTGTCCCACCTCACTCCAATGTACACTCTTATCAACCCCTGCCCCACCTCACTCCAATGTACACTCTTATCAACCCCTGCTCCACCTCACTCCAATGTACACTCTTATCAACCCCTGCCCCACCTCACTACAATGTACACTCTTATCAACCCCTGTCCCACCTCACTACAATGTACACTCTTATCAACCCCTGCCCCACGGCCATCCAATGTACACTCTTATCAACCCCTGCCCCACCTCACTCCAATGTACACTCTTATCAACCCCTGTCCCACCTCACTCCAATGTACACTCTTATCAACCCCTGTCCCACCTCACTCCAATGTACACTCTTATCAACCCCTGCCCCACCTCACTCCAATGTACACTCTTATCAACCCCTGCTCCACCTCACTCCAATGTACACTCTTATCAACCCCTGCCCCACCTCACTACAATGTACACTCTTATCAACCCCTGTCCCACCTCACTACAATGTACACTCTTATCAACCCCTGCCCCACGGCCATCCAATGTACACTCTTATCAACCCCTGCCCCACCTCACTCCAATGTACACTCTTATCAACCCCTGTCCCACCTCACTACAATGTACACTCTTATCAACCCCTGCTCCACGGCACTCCAATGTACACTCTTATCAACCCCTGCCCTACCTCACTACAATGTACACTCTACAGAATAAGCCGCATCAACCGCAGCCTCAGCAGCATCTGGACAGCGAGTCCCAACAAGGAAATCTGACTGCTTCCAACACGGAAGCAACTGGAAGCGGTACGCCCAGACGCCAGCAACAGCCTCGAAAGCTGCAGCGCACGGCAACGCTAGGAGGTCCTGAAGGTGCTCCGCCGTCACCACCGCTCGTAGAGGCCTCGGGGGGCTCTGCTGCTGCGACGTCCAGCGCAGCTGATTTGACAGCAGCCGCCACAGGAGGCGGCGTGACGCGGGCTGCTGGAGGTGGCGGTGAGGCGGGACGCGTGGCTAAGGGATTGAGTTGGCTGAGAGCCAGGATGATGACTAGTGATGATTTTGGTGAATGACTAGATCTCTGGCTTTTTTATTGACTATATTTCTTTTTTAATAACCGGACATCTGGATTCTTGAATAGCCAGAGATCCGGGTTCTTGAATGACTAGAGATCTGGGTTCTTGAATGACTAGTTCTGGGTTCTTCAATGACTAGATATGGGTTCCTCAATGACTAGATCTGGCTTCTTGAATGACTAGATCTGGCTTCGTCAATGACTAGATCTGGGTTCGTGAATGACTAGATCTGGCTTCTTGAATGACTAGATCTGGCTTCGTCAATGACTAGATCTGGCTTCTTGAATGACTAGATCTGGCTTCTTGAATGACTAGATCTGGCTTCGTCAATGACTAGATCTGGCTTCGTGAATGACTAGATCTGGCTTCTTGAATGACTAGATCTGGCTTCGTCAATGACTAGATCTGGCTTCTTGAATGACTAGATCTGGCTTCGTCAATGACTAGATCTGGGTTTCTCAATGACTAGATCTGGCTTCGTGAATGACTAGATCTGGCTTCTTGAATGACTAGATCTGGGTTCGTCAATGACTAGATCTGGCTTCGTGAATGACTAGATCTGGGTTCGTGAATGACTAGATCTGGGTTCTTGAATGACTAGAGATCTGGGTTCTTGAATGACTAGTTCTGGGTTCTTCAATGACTAGATATGGGTTCCTCAATGACTAGATCTGGCTTCTTGAATGACTAGATCTGGCTTCGTCAATGACTAGATCTGGCTTCGTGAATGACTAGATCTGGCTTCTTGAATGACTAGATCTGGCTTCGTCAATGACTAGATCTGGCTTCTTGAATGACTAGATCTGGCTTCTTGAATGACTAGATCTGGCTTCGTCAATGACTAGATCTGGGTTTCTCAATGACTAGATCTGGGTTCGTGAATGACTAGATCTGGCTTCTTGAATGACTAGATCTGGCTTCGTCAATGACTAGATCTGGCTTCTTGAATGACTAGATCTGGACTCTTGAATGACTAGATCTGGCTTCTTGAATGACTAGATCTTGCTTCTTGAATGACTAGATCTGGCTTCTTGAATGACTAGATCTGGACTCTTGAATGACTAGAGATCTGGGTTCTTGAATGACTAGATCTGGATTCTTGAATGACTAGAGATCTCGATTCTTGATCTGTTCAACAATCCTAAACGAATGACTAGATCAGGAATCACGTGCTGCTAATCTCCCATCACCGTAAACAATCGCAAAATCGCCAGGACTGCGTCGAAAGTTCATGTCGGTGTACAGCAAAGCGACAGATTTGCAGAATCAGCAACCGGACGGTGCAGCTGGCACCACAGACAGCTTCGTGGCCAGAAGCCTGCTATCGGGTCTGGCTTGGAGGGTTCATCAATTGGCCCTTTTAGTTTCATAGTTATAATTCGTTGTATTTTAATCGATACTGAGCATGACTTTAGTACAATATAACGAACTTTATACTGCAGTTTACGAGTATACGCATCTCCATGTGTAGCTTTAGTATTCCATCAATGCCACACAACGCTCCAATCAAACCCTGCCCCAATGACTCCCCAATGACTCACTCCAATGTACACACTTCTATCAACCCCTGCCCCAATGACTCACTCCAATGTACACACTCCTATCAACCCCTGTCCCAATGACTCACTCCAATGTACACACTCCTATCAACCCCTGTCCCAATGACTCACTCCAATGTACACACTCCTAGCAACCCCTGTCCTAATGACTCACTCCAATGTACACACTCCTATCAACCCCTGTCCTAATGACTCACTCCAATGTACACACTCCTATCAACCCCTGTCCCAATGACTCACTCCAATGTACACAATCCCATCAACCCCTGTCCCAATGACTCACTCCAATGTACACACTCCTATCAACCCCTGTCCCAATGACTCACTCCAATGTACACACTCCTATCAACCCCTGTCCCAATGACTCACTCCAATGTACACACTCCTATCAACCCCTGTCCCAATGACTCACTCCCATGTACACACTCCTATCAACCCCTGTCCCAATGACTCACTCCAATGTACACACTCCTATCAACACCTGCCCGTATATTCAGCAATGTACACTTAGCTATGCATATAATGTCTAGCATGCTGCTTATAAAGTTTTTATCAAATTTTTCTTTATTTAGACCAATACATTTTAATCATTAATTATGGAGACCTTTATTTGATACTAACTTAACACTCATTTTTACGAGCCCAGTTAGATAAAATTTGGTTATATAACTAAATATTTTAAAGTACAAACCAAAATGTACACCTTGCAGACTCCACCTGCGTACAGAAGCCCAGCCTTGAGGACATAAAAAAGGACAAGAAGTATCAGAAGCTGGTGCAAAAGTGCGAAAAGGAATATTTGGCCTTGTTGAAACGAAATCAAAAGGTATGAATTCCAACTTTAATAGGAGTTGATACGAAAATTGGCCTGGAGACTTGAGTACGACTCTTGAGACCCCTCTCCAATGTACACGTTTATCAACCCTTCTTTAATGTACATTCTTATCAACCCTCTCCAATGTACACTCTTATCAACCCTCTCCAATGTACACTCTTATCAACCCCTGTCCCACCTCACTCCAATGTACACTCTTATCACCCCTGTCCCACCTCACTCCAATGTACACTCTTATCAACCTCTGTCCTACCTCACTCCAATGTACACTCTTATCAACCCCTGTCCCACCTCACTCCAATGTACACTCTTATCAACCCCTGTCCCACATCACTCCAATGTACACTCTTATTAACCCCTGTCCTACCTCACTCCAATGTACAATCTTATCAACCCCTGTCCCACCTCACTCCAATGTACACTCTTATCAACCCCTGCCCCACCTCACTCCAATGTACACTCTGCGACCATCGACTGTCCCCAGGGTAAGTTGAGTTCCCAAAGCCCCTGAGAACTGACTCGCCACTGTAACCTGACAGGAACTGGTGTCCCTTCGAGCCAAGCATCGCATCGCTCTAGCCAAGCTACACTCCGACGGTGTCCCGGCGTCTTCGCTCTCCTCGTCGACCAAGCGCCGATTCTTTGGCGGCGGCGGCAAACTGCTCTCGCAGTCGCTGCGACAGCACGCCGCCTCGCACGAGGAGATTCGAGGCGAAGCAGCCAGGAGCGCCTCCGAGAAAGAGTTCGGCAAGCGGGTGAGAATTTCGAGTTGGAGGTTTGCCCATTCAGTGGCGCCAAGTTCAGAAGAGTGGCGCCAAATTCAGAAGAGTCGCAGTAAATTTGGAAGAGTGGCGCTAAAATCAGAAAAGCGGCGCCAAAATCAGGAGAGTGGCGCCAAATTTAGAAGAGTGGCGCCAAAATCTGAAGAGCGGCGCCAAATTCAGAAGAGTGGCGCTAAAATGAGAAGAAAGGTGCCAAATTTGGAAGAGTGGCGCTAAAATCAGGAGAGTGGCGCCAAAATCAGGAGAGTGGCGCCCAAATCAGAACAGGCGCCAAAATCAGAAGAGTAGCGCAAGGGCACAATATTTAAATTTTTCGTCACTTTTTACATTTTAACCTCTAAAACATGTATTTTCGATACATATCGTCCCAACTCAGGCCGGTCCCCTGTCCAGCGCCCAGGACTCCGAGGTCCGCGACCAGCTGGAGATTCAGGCCAGGGCCGAATACGAACTGCAGGTCCGACATCGGGCAGCTCAACAGGACGAGCTGCTGCGAGCGGTGGTCACAGCGACGGCGGTCGGGGAAAAGACGCTGAACTCGCTGTACACCCAGGAGCACGCGGCGCTGAAGAAAGCGCAGGAAAAGCACCGTAACGCTGAGGCGCGGCAGTTGACCAAGCAGTTCAAAGCGCAGCAGCAGGGCGCATCTGCCAACGCCATTGCCGACCTGCGCGAGGCCCGTCGTGAGTGCCAGCAGCGCCAGGTGGCCGGGGCGGTCGCCGAGCTGCAGGCGCTCGACGGGTTGCACAAGAAGCGACTTCGAGAGCTGAGAGACCACGGCGACTGTCTGCGGCGGGCGGTTGAGACCGAGTTTGATGAGGTTTGAACACACACACACGCTCACACAGGGTGTACCGGCGGCCCTGACTTTTAATAGTCATGAATGTGGCCGCGGATCGAACCAGGAAAACATCTTCTTTCACCTATGTGCTCTATTTTCGAAATTATGACAGAATGTTTAACGAATGGACACGGATAATGTTGAACCGTTAGCCCAGTAGCAATTGCAGGATCCTTTGATTAACCACAGGTTTACAGGTTAGACAGGTGGTTTTACCGGGTAGACAGGTAGGTTTACAGGTTAGACAGGTGGTTTTACCGGGTAGACAGGTAGGTTTACAGGTTAGACAGGTGGTTTTACCGGGTAGACAGGTAGGTTTACAGGTTAGATAGGTAGGTTTACTGGGTAGACAGGTAGGGTTACAGGTTAGACAGGTGGTTTTACCGGGTAGACAGGTAGGTTTACAAGTTAGACAGGTAGGTTTACCGGGTAGACAGGTGGGTTTACCGGTTAGATGGGTAGGTTTACAGGTTAGACAGGTAGGATTACAGGTTAGACAGGTAGGTTTACAGGTTAGATGGGTAGGTTTACAGGTTAGACAGGTAGGTTTGCAGGTTAGACAGGTAGGTTTACAGGTTAGAAAGGTAGGTTTACCGGTTAGACAGGCAGATTTACAGGTTAGACAGGTAGGTTTACAGGTTAGATGGGTAGGTTTACAGGTTAGACAGGTAGGATTACAGGTTAGACAGGTAGGTTTACAGGTTAGATGGGTAGGTTTACAGGTTAGACAGGTAGGTTTGCAGGTTAGACAGGTAGGTTTACAGGTTAGAAAGGTAGGTTTACCGGTTAGACAGGCAGATTTACAGGTTAGACAGGTAGGTTTACAGGTTAGACAGACAGATTTACAGGTTAGACAGACAGATTTACAGCTAAGACAGGTAGGTTTACAACTTAGACAGGTAGATTTACAGGTTAGACAGGTAGGTTTACAGGTTAGATAGGTAGATTTACAGGCTAGAAAGGTAGGTTTACAGGTTAGACAGGTAGGTTTACAGGTTAGACAGGTAGGTTTACAGGTTAGATAGGTAGATTTACAGGTTAGATAGGTAGATTTACAGGTTAGAAAGGTAGGTTTACAAGTTAGACAGGTAGGTTTACAGGTTAGACAGGTAGGTTTACCGGGTAGACAGGTAGGTTTACAAGTTAGACAGGTAGGTTTACAGGTTAGACAGGTAGGTTTACCGGGTAGACAGGTAGGTTTACAGGTTAGACAGGTAGGTTTACAGGTTAGACAGGTAGGTTTACTGATTAGACAGGTAGGTCTACTAGTTAGACAGGTAGGTTTACAGGTTAGACAGGCAGGTTTACAGGTTAGACAGGTAGGTTTACCGGGTAGACAGGTAGGTTTACAGGCTACACAGGTAGATTTATAGGTCAGACAGACAGATATTTTGAAAAAAAACTTCCTTTGAACTATATTTCCCAGGAACGCCGCAAACTTGACGAAGAGCAGTTATCTCGCCTAGTTGAGATCAACAAAAGCGCCGTGGAGACTACAGCTGGGGCCGCAGCTGCTGGAGTGCTGCGTCCAACGAACTGACAGCTCGTAACCATGACAACAGTTTCCAAGTTTATTTAGTTTTTCGGACAAGTATAGAGAAGGTCATGCGGTCAGAATCTAGTATCCTAGTAGGCATATTATAAACTTGTATTACAATGTGTCATTGTGAAGAATCTTAAGAAGTAACTATATGTCAGTTCTTGTAGTCCTGCTTATACTAACCAGATCTGATTATTTTACCAGACTCTATACGATAATGTTAATTTAAATCTTACTGTAATGTAGCTTTTAGTTAAATCTCACTGAATTAAATCCTACATTCCGGGAACCACAAGCATAAATTTATAATCTTTACTAAACTACGTACTTCTAAAATATATTTTAGTCCCGTATCAGAGGTGTGTCTTAAAAAACAATTTCGACTTCATCGGGTTTTTACTTTAAGTAGAATGACTAGAAAAGTTAATTCGATTTTCTGCACAAATCCCAGATGTAGTTATATAATTGCATAGCTTCATAACATACCGGATTATGGTAGATTTAATCGAGAGGAGATTATGAAGAGGTAGGATAATGAAGAGAGAATGAATAGAGAGTAGGATAAAGGCAAGGGGAATCCCAGAGAGTAGGATAAAGGCAAGGGGAATCCCAGAGAGTACGAGAAAGACAAGGGGAATCCCATAGGATAAAGACAAGGAGAATCCCAGAGAGTAGGATAAAGGCAAGGGGAATCCCAGAGAGAAGGATAAAGGCAAGGGGAATCCCAGAGAGTAGGATAAAGGCAAAGGGAATCCCAGAGGGTAGGATAAAGGCAAGGGGAATCCCAGAGAGAAGGATAAAGGCAAGGGGAATCCCAGAAAGTAGGATAAAGGCAAGGGGAATCCCAGAGGGTAGGATAAAGGCAAGGGGAATCCCAGAGGTTGGATATAAGGCAAGGAGAATCCCAAAGGGCTATATTTAGGTACATGGAAGGACGGAAATCAAAAGATACATACAAGGTGAATTAATTTAGAGACAAATAGACAACAAACAATCAAGAATTATTATTTATACATAAACGGTCTGCATAAAGCGTTCACAACTCTCAGTTATATTTAAATTATTTTTACATTTACAATACAATATACAATCGGTAGAAGTAGCAATTAAACAGAGATATACAACAACAAACAGAAAATAAGCAATTTATGCAACACACAAACAAACAATTCTAGACAGACAAAACAGCAATTCAATAATTTGTACCTGCAGAAGCGCGCGCATGGAATATCATTACATATTTTTAATTTCTACTTGTAATTAAAAACAAGAAAATTCAAACAAAAATAAGCAGCCATTTCTACTTATCTAAGTATATAGAGCAAAGTAATTAGTAGTTATACAGGTAAGCTTGAAATTAAATTATATAAGGCTTGATTTCCAAATTTCATGCGCCAAGTTTGCGTGGAGAATTAAGAAATAATGTTAAAACATTTTCTGGTTGGCTAAAAGGACAAACAAGTGTAGTTTGTAGAAAAATGTTAATAAATAAGGCGTATTATTAATTAATAAATAAGTAGACAGAATTAAAGGTTAACACAGCCGGCAAAGGTGAGCATAACCGATTTCAGTTAAAATTGATTTTTGTTTTAAACTTAGAAATAACTACTACGCTCGTATATAATTCAGACTTTTTGGATAATGCACAGTTTGTAGACAGAGAATGAATGGCTAGCTTATGATATAACAGCTCATGTGAATCATTATCGAGGTCCAACAGTGTGTGAACCGTTATTGGTGGCAAGCACACAGTAAGCAGGGTTGAATTCTTTGCATACTTGAGATGAAACTTGTACATGAAATATTTAGTGGAATCGCTGAATAAACTGCTTCCTTGATACTATGCCATTAGGTGTACCTATGAGAATCTGGGAGGCTGGCTGGCCCAGCAACTGAGGATCTGAGAGGCTGGCCCAGCAATTGAGAATCTGGGAGGCTGGCCCAGCAACTGAGGATCTGGGAGGCTGGCCCAGCAACTGAGGATCTGGGAGGCTGGCCCAGCAATTGAGGATCTGGGAGGCTGGCCCAGCAACTGAGAATCTGGGAGGCTGGCCCAGCAACTGAGGATCTGGGAGGCTGGCCCAGCAATTGAGGATCTGGGAGGCTGGCCCAGCAACTGAGGATCTGAGAGGCTGGCCCAGCAACTGATGAGGATCGGGGAGGCTGGCCCAGCAACTGAGGACCTGGGAGGCTGGCCCAGCAACTGAGGATCTGAGAGGCTGGCCCAGCAACTGATGAGGATCGGGGAGGCTGGCCCAGCAACTGAGGATCTGGGAGGCTGGCCCAGCAACTGAGGATCTGAGAGGCTGGCCCAGCAACTGATGAGGATCGAAAGGCTGGCCCAGCAACTGAGGATCTGGGAGGCTGGCCCAGCAACTGATGAGGATCTGAGAGGCTGGCCCAGCAACTGATGAGGATCTGAGAGGCTGGCCCAGCAACTGAGGATCTGGGAGGCTGGCCCAGCAACTGATGAGGATCTGGGAGGCTGACACAGCAACTGAGGATGTGGGAGGCTGGCCCAGCAACTGAGGATCTGAGAGGCTGGCCCAGCGACTGATGAGGATCTGGAAGGCTGGCCCAGCAACTGAGGATCTGGGAGGCTGGCCTAGCAACTGAGGATCTGGGAGGCTGGCCCAGCAACTGAGGATCTGGGAGGCTGGCCCAGCGACTGATGAGGATCTGGGAGGCTGGCCCAGCAACTGAGGATCTGGGAGGCTGGCCCAGCGACTGATGAGGATCTGGGAGGCTGGCTCAGCGACTGATGAGGATCTGGGAGGCTGGCCCAGCAACTGAGGATCTGAAAGGCTGGCCCAGCAACTGAGGATCTGAGAGGCTGGCCCAGCGACTGAGGATCTGGGAGGCTGGCCCAGCAACTGAGGATATGAGAGGCTGGCCCAGCAACTGATGAGGATCTTGCAAACAGCGAACACAGTGAAAGCAAGCAAAAGCAAGCTACCAGAAGGGCCAAGCAAATACAAAGCTATATCACACGCAGAATGTTACACAAAAGTAATTAACTCATCATCGTTGCATTGCTGCCTGACCGTCGAGTGCTGACTTCCGGCCTCTGTGGTGTCAGCTGAAATGGAAATTAAATGAAGAAACAAACAATATAGAAACTTATAAAAACTATAGAAATAAAAAGTTAGTAAGAATATTAAAATGTTTAATAGCATTCAGTAATTTTTCATGCTTTCTCAAATAAATTTGCTTTTCAGATCATTCAAAAAAGTCAACTAAAAGTTGTGTAACACACTACTAATAGTTCTATTAGTCAGAGTATTAGAAAGTGCAAAATTACATTATTTTTGTTTGCACTAAAATTTCAACTACATCTGAAGAATGATTTAACTTTTAAAGTACATGAAAATATGGATTCCAGTTAGTTACCAATGCTGGGTGACCACATTCTTACAGCCAAGTTGTGAACACTGTTGTTTTAAATGATGTTTTTTTAATGCGGTCACAAACAAAACTTTTAATTAGAAATAGAGAAGTTTACTACAAAAACTGAGCTGTGTGAATTAGTATAGCAAAACTGCCGTTTGTGCACAAGAGGAAATGCTAGTTCAGAACGCATGAAAATGACCTTCAATGTAAGTTTAAATGTAAATAGCTTGCTTGACAAAGACATTAAGAGGGTTTAAAGTGATGCAACCAACAATGACTTATAAATGAGAAAGTATGAAGTGATGCAACTAACAATGACTCATAAATGAGAGGGTATGAAGTGATGCAACTAACAATGACTCATAAATGATAGAGGGTGAGAAGTGATGCAACCAACAATGACTCATAAATGAGAGGGTATGAAGTGACGCAACCAACAATGACCCGTAAATGAGAGGGTGTAAAGTGATGCAACCAACAATGACTCATAAATGAGAGAGGATGTGAAGTGGTGCAACCAACAATGACTCATAAATGAGAGAGGATGTGAAGTGATGCAACCAACAATGACTCATAAATGAGAGGGTATGAAGTGACGCAACCAACAATGACCCATAAATGAGAGGGTGTAAAGTGATGCAACTAACAATGACCCATAAATGAGAGGGTGTGAAGTGATGCAAAAAACAATGACTCATAAATGAGAGAGGGTGAGAAGTGATGCAACCAACAATGACTCATAAATGAGAAAGGATGTGAAGTGATGCAACCAACAATGACTCAAAAAATGAGAGAGGGTGTTAAGTTATGCAACCAACAATGACTCATAAATGAGAGAGGGTGAGAAGTGATGCAACCAACAATGACTCATAAATGAGAAAGGATGTGAAGTGATGCAACCAACAATGACTCAAAAAATGAGAGAGGGTGTTAAGTTATGCAACCAACAATGACTCATAAATGAGAGAGGATGTGAAGTGACGCAACCAACAATGACCCATAAATGAGATAGTGCGAAGTGATAAAGCTTAAAATGACCTTGGAATAATTTTGACGGGCATTATAAAGTTTTGCACTTCAATTTGACGCTGTCATTCATTGTTAATTTCCAGCACACCATGAGTTAAAAGCCAGACCGAACTACTGCAGATTAGCTCAAACAAACCAAAAAAATGTCGTTTTATAGATAATGGTCAAAAAAACAAAAATAACTTTGTTATGCATTGATATTATAACATTATTAAGCTGCCAAAGACATTGGCTTGCTGGTTTCGCAGGTTAATGAAATATAGTTAAGTTATATATTACTATTAAACATGAGTTATTGCAGTATAGTTAAACAAATATACCTTGTTCAATTTGTAGGAATTTTTAGTCATTCTATCCGAGAGATTCTAAGAAAAAAACGGCAAGGTAAAGGAACTGCACAAATACGATTGGCTTATTAAATAAAGTGATTTTGTTTTCGGTAGAGGATTTAATCATTTTACAATCGGGAAAGATATAATTGATTGATTTATTAAAATCAACAAATTGTGACAAATGTTATCACACAACGGCAAAACTTTATAATAAATAATTGTTAATAATCTGTTAAAGTTTTGTATTCCGGATTAGGGATTATCTTTATTTATTAACTTATGTAATCATGGGACAGTGGTGCGTGGGTTAAATATAACAAACAGTTACTAAGTCCGAAACCTCTACTGATAATTGTAATAAATATCAGCACTGAGATTCGAGAAAAATACACATCAACTTAATAAATTATAAATAAAATTCTAATTAACAAGATGTCAATGAATTTAAAGCATTATTGACAAAAATCAGTGGCAAAGAAGCTTAAAAAGAAGGGCATAGGGTTAAAGAAAGTAGATTGAAGATATAGATAGGAAAAATAGATTGGAAGGGTAGATAGAAAAGTAGATTGGAAGGGTAGATAGGAAAGTAGATTGGAAGGGTAGATAGGAAAAGTAGATCGGAAAAGTAGATAGGAAGGGTAGATGGGAATGGTAGATAGGAAGGGTAGATAGGAAGGGTAGATAGGAAGGGTAGATAGGAAGGGTAGATAGGAAGGGTAGATAGGAAGGGTAGATAGGAAGGGTAGATAGGAAGGGTAGATAGGTAAGTAGATAGGAAGGGTAGATAGGAAGGGTAGATAGGAAGGGTAGATAGGTAAGTAGATAGGAAGGGTAGATAGGAAGGGTAGATAGGAAGGGTAGATAGGAAGGGTAGATAGGAAGGGTAGATAGGAAAGGTAGATAGGAAGGGTAGATAGGAAGGGTAGATAGGAAAGTAGATTGGAAGGGTAGATTGGAAAGTAGATAGGAAGGGTAGATAGCAAGAAGCAGATTACAAGAGGCACCTGACCAAAAGATTGCGAATTGAAATTGAGCAAATCATAATAAAACCTACAAAGAAGTACAAATCTGGAAAATCAATACATTCCCTCCGAATTAATAAAAAGTGCTCCCAGTGATAACATAACAACCAACCACATAAAGAAGCGTGAATAACATACAAAGCATTTCAGCAATACGTGAACAACAAGCATAAAAACTATGATTTGCGCTTATAATAAGAATAAATTCAATTATGACTCACCTCGCCTAGCAACGGCCTGGTGGTAGGGCGGCGGCGCCAATGGGCGGCCAACGGTGGCCACGGTGGTCTCGCTTCGGGGTGGCGGCGGCGGCGGAGGCGCAGGCGAAGCCACCGACGATGAGGATGAGGAAGGCGATGGGGAGGCTGGGAGCTGCTGGACGCCGCTGAGATGCTGCCGTTGCTGCATCACCTGTGGAAAGTGAAATAAGCTTGCCATGGGTCAGGATTGAGAATCTGGGAGGCTGGTCCAGCAACTGAGGATCTGAGAGGCTGGCCCAGCAACTGAGGATCTGAGAGGCTGGCCCAGCAACTGAGGATCCGGAGGCTGGCCTAGCAACTGAGGATCTGGGCGGCTGTCCAAGCAACTGAGGATTTGGGAGGCTGGCCCAGCAACTGGGGATCTGGGAGGCTGGCCCAGCAACTGGGGACTGAGGATCTGGGAGGCTGGCCCAGCAACTGAGGATCTGGGAGGCTGGCCCAGCGACTGACACTCTGGAAGGCTGGGCCAGCAACTGAGGATCTGGGAGGTTGGTGGCCCAGCAACTGAGGATCTGGGAGGTTGGTGGCCCAGCAACTGAGGATCTGGGAGGCTGGCCCAGCAACTGGTGATCTGGGAGGCTGGCCCAGCGACTGACACTGGGAGGTTGATGGCCCAGCAACTGAGGATCTGGGAGGCTATTGGCCCAGCAACTGAGGATCTGGGAGGCTGGCCCAGCAACTGGGGGTCTGGGAGGCTGGCCCAGCAACTGGGGATCTGGGAGGGCGACAGAGATAGATATGATATAAACTGACCTGTTGATAGGGCGGCGGCAGAGGCGGTCTGGCCGCAGGCGCGGCGGCGCCGGCCACGACAGCGGCGGGCACAGCAGCAGGAATGTGCTGATGCTTGGCCGGCTTGCGGCCCTCGCTAAGCGACATGAGCTTATTAAACTGGGCATCGTTAGTAGTGTTAAACTTAGTCCCAGCAGTGGAGGCCACATCGGGACACTGGGAGATCGGGCCTCCGTCTGATTCAGCCGATGTCAGCCGGAGCCGGGACACGTACTCGGCCAGCTTCTTCTCGGCGATGGTCTCGTCGTGAAGCTTCTTGGTCAGAGCGGCCACCGCGGCGGAGCGGCGCTTCCCTGAGCCGGAGCCGACGGTCAGGGCGGAGCTGCTGCCGGCCCGTCGAAGCGGTGGCGGCACGGAGGCATTTGGGGCGCCAGCAAGATGCAGAGTGGCCGCCGTGGAAGCTGAGGCGGAGCCCTGATGATGCCCACCTTGCCGCCAGGTGTGACCTTCATAGCTGGCCTGCGCATAGTGGCAGAAGCCGCGCACCTAAGTGTAAAAATATGGTTTCAAATGGTTGTAGAGGGTATAGCAACCTCCTGAAGATTCAGAGAGGGTACAGCAACCAACTTAAGATTTAGAGAGGGTACAGCAAACCCATGAAGTTTCAGAGGGAGTATAGCAACCCCCTGAAGTTTCAGAGAGGGTATAGCAACCCCCTGAAGTTTCAGAGAGGGTATAGCAACCTCTTAAAGTTTCAGAGAGGGTATAGCAACCCCCTGAAGTTTCAGAGGGAGTATAGCAACCCCCTGAAGTTTCAAAGAGGGTATAGCAACCTCTTGAAGTTTCAGAGAGGGTATAGCAACCCCCTGAAGTTTCAGAGAGGGTATAGCAACCTCTTGAAGTTTCAGAGAGGGTATAGCAACCCCCTGAAGTTTCAGAGAGGGTATAGCAACCCCCTGAAGTTTCAGAGAGGGTATAGCAACCTCTTGAAGTTTCAGAGAGGGTATAGCAACCCCCTGAAGTTTCAGAGAGGGTATAGCAACCCCCTGAAGTTTCAGAGAGGGTATAGCAACCCCCTGAAGTTTCAAAGAGGGTATAGCAACCTCTTGAAGTTTCAGAGAGGGTATAGCAACCCCCTGAAGTTTCAGAGAGGGTATAGCAACCCCCTGAAGTTTCAGAGAGGGTATAGCAACCTCTTGAAGTTCCAGAGAGGGTATAGCAACCCCCTGAAGTTTCAGAGAGAGTATAGCAACCCCCTGAAGTTTCAGAGAGGGTATAGCAACCCCCTGAAGTTTCAGAGAGGGTATAGCAACCCACTGAAGTTTCAGAGAGGGTATAGCAACCCTCTGAAGTTTCAGAGAGGGTATAGCAACCCTCTGAAGTTTCAGAGAGGGTATAGCAACCCCCTGAAATTTCAAAGAGGGTATAGCAACCCCCTGAAGTTTCAGAGAGGGTATAGCAACCCCCTGAAGTTTCAGAGGGAGTATAGCAATCCCCTGAAGTTTCAAAGAGGGTATAGCAACCTCTTGAAGTTTCAGAGAGGGTATAGCAACCCCTTGAGTTTCAGAGAGGGTATAGCAACCCCTTGAGTTTCAGAGAGGGTATAACAACCCCCTGAAGTTTCAGAGAGGGTATAGCAACATCTTGAAGCTTCAGAGAGGGTATAACAACAACCCCCTGAAGTTTCAGAGAGGGTATAGCAACGTCTTGAGGTTTCAGAGAGGATATAGCAACCTCTTGAAGCTTCAGAGAGGGTACAGCAATCCCCTGAAGTTTCAGAGAGGGTACAGCAATCCCCTGAAGTTTCAGAGAGGGTACAGCAATCCCCTGAAGTTTCAGAGAGGGTACAGCAATCCCCTGAAGTTTCAGAGAGGGTACAGCAATCCCCTGAAGTTTCACATAGAAGTCACTGAAAGACACACAAGATTACAAACTTACCTCTCTAGCCAGCAGTCGCAGCTTCTCAAAGTTTACTAGACCATCCTTCATCTGTTCATTGCACTCGCGAATAGCAGTTAAATCTTTGCACAGTATAGGCAGGTAAGGTATGGCCGGAGCTTGGAATTTATCGGATTTAAAAAGCTGCCGGTAGCTAGAGTGATTCATCCGGATATCAGTTAGTTTTTCTAAAGACTTCCAAATGTCTCGATATTTCTTAGGCAATTTTTCCCACGCAGGATTGAGCTGAGAGTTCTGACTCTTTGCTAGGCCAAGAGTCAGGCTCATCAAGGTATTGAGATTGTTCAATTGACGACAGTACTGTGCCACTTTGAGAAAGTGCTTCAATAAACGGACTCGACGATTGGTGTTCTGCTCGGCTGTGAGCTCGCTAACTGGCCAATTGGATTCTTTTTCAGTGACCGCCGAAAGCTCATTGATCTCTTTAGAGGCCTTCTCTTTCCGGTGCCACCAGTCCACCAGGTGGGTAGGCAGGATTCGTTGGAACACGTTGAAGTCTTCTGTAGTGATGCGCATAGCTACCTCTTGCGGATCCAGCTGGGATTAATTGTTAGGTGTATAAGGTTTGTTAGGCGTTTCGATACATATCGGTATAGAGCCGATTTTGTCGCAACCTATAGCATGTAAATTAATTGGGAAACTGGAACAGACTGCTCAAAGTTTTGAAATCGACTCCTTTTTTGCCTTTAAACCAATCACTTCTATTTTATTCTCTCTCCCTCTCTCTTATCCCCTTCTCTCCTATCTCACTCTATCCCATCTCTCCTCTCTTCTACCCCCCCCTCTCTCCTATCTCTCCAATCTCCTATCTCTCCTATCTCCCCTCTCTCCTAACTCTCCTATCTCCCTCTCTCCTAACTCTCCTATGTCCCTCTCCTAACTCTCCTATCTCCCTCTCTCCTCTCTCCTAACTCAACTATCTCTCCTCGTTCCTAACTCTCCTATCTCCTAACTCTCCTATCTCCCCTCTCCCCTAAATCTCCTATCTTCCTCTCTCCTATCTCCCTCTCTCCTCTCTCCTCTCTCCTAACTCAACTATCTCTCCTCGTTCCTAACTCTCCTATCTCCTAACTCTCCTATCTCCCCTCTCCCCTAAATCTCCTATCTTCCTCTCTCCTATCTCCCCTCTCCCCTAAATCTCCTATCTTCCTCTCTCCTAACTACCTCTCTCCCCCCTCTCTGTTATTCATACGAATCGACTTTTGATAATGAATTCGTAGGCATTAAAAATTTCTAAAAAATAATAAGTTTTATCAGTCATTACTGCTTATTAAACATAAACAATATGTGTAGAAGTAGCCTACTCTACATCACTATTCAAGCAGACCTATCTAGTGCCAGGTACAAAACGAAAAAATATGTCAGTCTTTCGCATTTCTCTCTCTCACTTTTCACCCCAAAAAACAGGTAGATAAAAACATTTTTTCCTTACACAACTACAGTCATAGGTAGAAGTCCCATCCCGAGTTGAACTAGAGGGGGGGGGGGCTAGGATCAGAAATGGGCGGAGTGGACCTCCGGCACCTGGCACTGATGTATAGCAAGATGAGTCATCAATAGAAAAAGAGGGAATGGAAAAGACTTGATAGAGGAGGGGTTTAAGTCGTGGGATTAGTTCTAGAACCCAGTTAGTGCGAGGCGCGTGTGTGTGTGCGTGATATACAGCTGCATGCACTATAACAGTGGCAAGTCAGGACACCAAGGGCAGAAGTTACAAGTATCTGAGGGTTTAGCAGGGATTCTGTGCAATAATTATACATCTTATATAATCTTTTACGCGCTATGATTCCAGAGGAAAAAGTCTGGGAAACGGGTATTAACCTCAAATACATATATAAAAGGCTTTATTATTATTCTGAATAAATAAAAAGTTAACCATGATTATTGATGAGTCATTCATTTGATTAATACTATTTTTGTAAACTGCCTGATTTTCTCGTTAATTATCTATGCAAATTGGCCAAAATTAATGCAAACTGGCCAATATGCTTGTAAATTGGTCACTATTAATGTAAATTGGCTAATATCCATGTAAATTATCAGTCATGATTATGTAGCTAAATTATGATTAGCTAATATTCATGTAAATTGGCTAATATTCATGTAGATTGGCCAATATTCATGTAAATTGGCTAATATTCATGAAAATGGGCCAATATTCATGTAAACTGACCGATATTCATGTAAATTGGCAAATATTGATGTAAATTAGCTAATATTCATGTAAATTGGCTAATATTCATGTAAATTGGCTAATATTCATGTAAATTGGCCAATTATGTACATTGGCTATTAAGCATGTAAATTGGCCAATATTCATGTAAACTGGCCACTATCTATGTAAATTAGCTATTTTTTAGCAAAATTATTTAACCAAGCAAAATGTTCAAGTGGGTATCAGCTAAGCAATAAGCAGAGCTCACCTGCAAAAAGTCCACAGCAGCCTCCCTGAGCACATCCTGAGCATCCGCATCTGACAGGAACTGGTGCGCCAGCTCATTCTGCTGTTTAACATAGTAGCGAGCGTTCAACGCTAGCCGGTTGCCAAGGTCTTGCAGATTATCCGACAGGGTCTTCCGCCGGATCAGCGGCCCAGCATTGACGCTAATCTCCATGAGTTTATACTCATTGCTTGAGCCGTGCAATCCGAACTCTTGCATAGACAGCATCACAACTTCTCTAGCCGTAGTCTCCTGGTTGATGCACAACAGTTTAAACGCACCGTCGGGTCTGAAGACACGGATCACGTGATCCGGCTGATCGGCTACGCCACTGACACTGCCAATACCGGCGCTTAAATCTGGATTGGAGGTCGATCCCTTCAGAGCGTGACCTCCAGATGTACCTGCAGCAGAGGCGGCAACCTTCTCCGCTGCTCCGGTGTCGCTACCAGCTTTGCCAGGAACCAGCTGACGGCCTGTGGCTCTGCCGAGTGAGCCGCCGCCGCTGCTGCTGCTGCCGCCATTCCCCGAGTCCTGATGGCCTCCACCAGCTGCTGTGGCCGATGCATTGGAGGCCAGCAACAGTTTATAAAAATTTAGCGGATCCCAACGAACTGTCAAGTCGAGTTTAGCGTCAGACTGTTGCTGATGCGACGGCTGGTGGTGGGAGGGATGATAATGATTATCAATTTGAAACTTATTATCAATTGTTATTGATAATAACAATTGATTATTATCAATAATGATTACCAAATGATAGGTTTGGTAAAATCAAAACAAAAAAATGGCACCCATAGTCTGGAAATGGCACCCATAGTCTGGAAATGGCACCCATAGTCTGGAAATGGCACCTATAGTTTACAAATGGCACCCCTAGTCTAAAAATGGCACCCACCCATAATTTAAAAATGGCTACCATAGTAAAAAATGGCACCCATAGTTTCAAAAATGACACCCATAGTTGAGAAAATGACACCCATAGTTTAGAAAATGGCACCCATAGTTTCAAAAATGGCACCCTTAGTTTAAAATGGCGCCCATAGTTTTGAAAATGGCACCAATAGTTTCAAAAATGGCACCCTTAGTTTAAAATGGCGCCCATAGTTTTGAAAATGGCACCAATAGTTTAAAAAATGGCACCTACAGTTTTAAAAATAGCACCCATAGTTTCAAAAATGGCACCCTTAGTTTAAAATGGCGCCCATAGTTTTGAAAATGGCACCCATAGTTTAAAAAATGGCACCTACAGTTTTAAAAATAGCACCCATAGTTTCAAAAATGGCACCCATAGTTTAGAAAATGGCACCCATAGTTTCAAAAATACCACCAATAGTTTGGCACCTATAGTTTTAAAAATGGCACCTATAGTTTTTAAAATGGCACCCATAGTTTTAAAAATGGCACCCATAGTTTTAAAAATGGCACTTATAGTTTAAAAACGGCACCCATAGTTTAAAATGGCACTTATAGTTTAAAAACGGCACTTTTAGTTTAAAAATGACAACCATAGTTTAAAAATGACACCCTTAGTTTAAAAATGGCACCTTTAATTAAAAATGGCACTATTAGGTTTACAAAATGGCACTAAGTGCACAAATATTTGCCCCCCTCCTCCCATATCAAGCACAGCGTACCTGCAGCAGGCTCTTCAGTCGCACCAGCGGCATCTGCTCCACAGGCTGACCACCAATGGACACGACTCGATCGCCGGACCGTAGACCGCACAGAGCAGCCGGACTGCTGTCAATCACGTCTCGAACGTAACACAGCCGTTCGCCCAGATGAAACCTGGCCCCACTGTTAACCACAGGGCAGGCCGCTTTTCTCAATCGCGACTTTGTCGAGCAGGCAATTCTGAGCAGATTCTGCGGTCCTCGAGTCTCCTCCCGGCGTTCCAACTGCCTGTCGAAGTGTTGCAATATTCGAAACAATTCGCTGGAATCGTCGAAGTCGTTGAAATGATTGTTGGTCCACAGCAGGAACACTCGGACAGCACGGCTGGCCTGTTCGCCACCGCAGCCAAGGCCTTCAAGGAGCCGCTGGGCCACCGGCAGGCCGCTGTCCAAGAAGGTGCGATAAGTCAACAGGAAGTCGTCGGCATAGTTCGGGTCGGCCGAGGAACCACCGCGGCACTCCAGCAGCTGATCGATGAGCGCCTGCGGCGTGCCTCGAATTATCGTCTGCTGCTTTTTAAGCGTACCCGACTCCAGCGTGCGGATCTCCTTCACCAGCTGCAGACTGCCGTCAGAGGCTCGAATCTCTATGGTGTTCTCCGCTTCGGCTGAGAGCACCTTGCAGTACTGCTCCTGAGTACGGTGGATGAGGGGGTCATTAACTCGTGAACTGCGAGGCTGGCCCAGCAACTGAGGATCTGGGAGGCTGGCCCAGCAACTGAGGATCTGGGAGGCTGGCCCAGCAACTGAGGATCTGGGAGGCTGGCCTAGCAACTGAGGATCTGGGAGGCTGGCCCAGCAACTGAGGATCTGGGAGGCTGGCCCAGCAACTGAGGATCTGGGAGGCTGGCCCAGCAACTGATGGGGATCTGGGAGGCTGGCCCAGCAACTGAGGATCTGGGAGGCTGGCCCAGCAACTGATGGGGATCTGGGTAGCTGGCCCAGCAACTGGGGATCTGGGAGGCTGGCCCAGCAACTGAGGATCCGGGAGGCTGGTGGCCCAGCAACTGAGGATCTGAAGGCTGGTGGCCCAGCAACTGAGGATCTGAAGGCTGGTGGCCCAGCAACTGAGCATCTGGGAGGCTGGCCCAGCAACTGAGGATCTGGGAGGCTGGCCCAGCAACTGAGGATCTGGGAGGCTGGTGGCCCAGCAACTAAGGATCTGAAGGCTGGTGGCCCAGCAACTGAGGATCTGAAGGCTGGTGGCCCAGCAACTGAGGATCTGAAGGCTGGTGGCCTAGCAACTGAGGATCTGGGAGGCTGGCCCAGCAACTGAAGATCTGGGAGGCTGGCTAGGAAATCCCTCTCAGGGTGAGACACTTAGAAATCTCAAGGTGAGACACTTAGAAATCTCAAGGTGAGACACTTAGAAATCTCAAGGTGAGACACTTAGAAATCTCAGGATGAGACACTTAGAAATCTCAAGCTGAGACGCGTTAAAAACAACCAGCTGCAGTCCCAGCAGCAACCAACCTGAGTGATGAAGGCGAACCGGCAGTTGGGCACCAGCGACCGCATGACCCCCACGTGGTGCTGCCGCTCAGTAGTCGGCTTCACTCCGAAGGCATCGCCGCAGTGCAGCTGCACGGGCGCGTTGCCAGGCCGTTGAATCTCCACTTCGCCATCAACAATAACGGACCAAGAGTCCAGCTTCTCTCCGTCATCCAGTACAACCTGTCCAGGTTTCTCAACCACCGCGTACAGCATGCAGCCGGCGAATTGCCTCTGAGTAGCTCGAGTGAAATTTGAGAACGCATGCAAACGTTGAAAGGAGTCTAGCAATAATTCGATGTCCTCATTTGACCTTTCAGTTGGGTCCTTTTCTAGGGCAATTAGTAGGGGACTCCGCCTAGGCAGGTCGGGCGTCACTTGAACCCCGTGAGCCGAATCAGCGTCCAGCATCCGCATCTGCTGATGAAGCTCTTCATCACTGTCATAATTCTGTACGGAGCTGTCCAATTCGCCGCTGCCAGAGTAGGCTGACGATGTGTCTGAGCTGTGCGACATCCGCTTGGCAACTGAGGAATCGCTTAGGCGGGCTAGCAGAGTCTCCTGATGGTTCAGCAGCTGCGGGAGAGATGAAGAAGGATGGAATTAGCATGCCTGATGAAACAGCATACGCCAGCACAGACCTGGCAGACTCTATAGACAGCTAGATGGACCTGACGGACTTGAGAATGTGTATTCAAAATATGGTCACGCAGCACAGCCTGCACAGACTTCAGCGTTGAACTGCAGACAGACAGACAGACAGACAGACAGACAGACAGACAGACAGACAGACAGACAGACAGACAGACAGACAGCTAAACAGACAGACAGACAGACGGACACTACAGACAGACAGACAGACAGATAGACACTACAGACAGACAGACGGACACTACAGACAGACAGATGGACACTACACAGGCACTCAATACGCATACATAAGAGTGTGTATTCATATTCAGACCATGTAAATCTCAATGCAATCATATTAGGGATGCCAATAATGCAAAAGCCTACCTTAGGATACTGTTGCTGCTGCTGCATCATAGCTGCAGCTCTGGGATCGAGGCCAGCCAACGATGGGACGCCACCAACAGCAGCGACGGCACCGGAAGTCGGGTTGCTAGGACTGACAATACCACTAGGGTTGTACACGCGATCAAGAGCCACTACAGGCCTCTGCTCCAGATCTGGCGTGTCAATCTATAAGGTGACGCGTGAAAAATTACAGAAATAAATTAAGCTATCTATCAATATACTGTACTGAAATAGTTCGAATATATAGCTAATTAATAATAGACAGTAGTAATACGATACAAGCTCTGCAGTTCTATATATATGTAGACTTCAGGCGGCACGATGTATAAACGTGCGAATATTATAATATCGATTTTTCGGCAATTCTCTGCAGCCCTTCGCTTACAAAGGCACGCCGGCCTCTTTGATCTATTTTTGCATGCAAATTTTAAAGCGTCAGTTATCACATTTCTCTGCGTCTGTGCGTTCTATCATCAGCCCGAGGCGCTTACCACAAGTAGGTCGCAGGCCTCCAAACAGATGCAGTCCTCACGTCTGTAGGTGTCTCTGCCGATGCGGCGGCCGAAGCTGCGGTGGTTGTGTTAGAGGGCGGGGAATATTCACATTCTTCTGAGAGGGGAATCTTTTTGTAGGGGCGATTCTTCTGAGAGGGGATCTTTTTGTAGGGGCGATTCTTCTGAGAGGGGAATCTTTTTCTAAGGGGCGATTCTTCTGAGAGGGGGATCTTTTTGTAGGGGCGATTCTTCTGAGAGGGGGATCTTTTTGTAGGGGCGATTCTTCTGAGAGGGGAATCTTTTTCTAAGGGGCGATTCTTCTGAGAGGGGAATCTTTTTCTAAGGGGCGATTCTTCTGAGAGGGGAATCTTTTTCTAAGGGGCGATTCTTCTGAGAGGGGAATCTTTTTGTAGGGGCGATTCTTCTGAGAGGGGAATCTTTTTCTAAGGAAGATTCTTCTGAGAGGGGAATCTTTTTGTAGGGGCGATTTTTCTGAGAGGGGAATCTTTATGTAGGGGCGATTTTTCTGAGAGGGGAATCTTTATGTAGGGGCGATTTTTCTGAGAGGGGAATCTATTTGTAGGTGCCATTCTTCTGAGAGGGGAATCTTTTTTTGTAGGGGCGATTCGTTTAAGGGAATTTTTTATAGAGACTGTATCTCTGCAAGGGAACACGATGGCAACTTCGGTAAAGAGTAATCTTGAATAATTACCCAACCCCCCCCCCCTCCCTAGCAAAAGTACTTTGTTTATGACATTGCCAGACAGAGATAAAAACTTTGATGCGTCATAAAAAACCCAAAAATACTTTTTATGATCCTGACGTTAGTAACTGCTGTTCATAAACCAGTCGAAATATGATTCTGAACAAATAATTTTTTTATAAAAATCGTGATAAAACTTACCAAAAATTCTCAATAAAAAGCTGTTATATTTTTATTCAATACTAATTTCAACTAAGCGTATTAAAATCTATAGATAATACGCATCAAGTATAACCACGGCTTACTGACTAAGTCACTCGCTATCATGCCGTGCCAGATAGTGTAAGGTGAAAGCTAAACTTTAATATACATTGGTTAGGGCGGTGGGACGGGGCACGGGGTATCCGATATTGCAGGCCGAGAGCTGAGGGAGAGAGACTGACTGGAAGCAGAAACAGCCAGTGAAAAGCCAGCTGCAGTACATTATGTATACATATGGATATACATTGCATGCTATTTAATACTAAACTAAGGCTTTACTAAACAGTCAGTGCAAAAAATTGTAATTCTTGTTTATTAATTTGCAGATTATTGCACAAGAATCCAATTGCATGGTCAATTGGTCCTTTGCAATTTAATATTGTTTAACTCTACACTAACCCTTGTGTCTGATTCCCTCTCCGCCCCCTATCCCCTTCTCCGCCCCCTACCCTCTCTCTATCCGCCGCCTATCCTCTCCCTCTCCGCCCCATATCCTCTCTCTATCCGCCGCCTATCCTCTATCTCTCCGCCCCTTATCCCCTCCTCCGCCTATCCTCTCCCTCTCCGCCCCATATCCTCTCTCTATCCGCCGCCTATCCTCTATCTCTCCGCCCCCTATCCCCTCCTCCGCCTATCCTCTCCCTCTCCGCCCTCCTATCCCCTCCTCCGCCCCCTATCCTCTCCCTCTCCGCCCCCCTATCCCCTCCTCCGCCCCTATCCTCTCTCTATCCGCCGCCTATCCTCTCCCTCTCCGCCCCCTATCCTCTCCCTCTCCGCCCCTTATCATCTTCCTCTCCGCCCTCTATCCTCTCCCTCTCCGCCCCTTATCCTCTCCCTCCCCGCCCTCTATCCTCTTCCTCTCCGCCCCCTATCCTCTCCCTCTCCGCCCCCTATCCCCTCCTCCGCCCCCTATCCTCTCTCTATCCGCCGCCTATCCTTTCCCTCTCCGCCCTCCTATCCCCTCCTCCGCCCCCTATCCTCTCCCTCTCCGCCCCCCTATCCCCTCCTCCGCCCCTATCCTCTCTCTATCCGCCGCCTATCCTCTCCCTCTCCGCCCCCTATCCTCTCCCTCTCCGCCCCCTATCCACTCCCTCTCCGCCCCTTATCATCTTCCTCTCCGCCCTCTATCCTCTCCCTCTCCGCCCCTTATCCTCTCCCTCTCCGCCCTCTATCCTCTTCCTCTCCGCCCCCTATCCTCTCCCTCTCCGCCCCCTATCCACTCCCTCTCCGCCCCTTATCATCTCCCTCTCCGCCCTCTATTCTCTCCCTCTCCGCCCCCTATTCACTCCCTCTCCGCCCCTTATCCTCTCCCTCTCCGCCCTCTATCCTCTCCCTCTCTACGCCCCATATCCTCTCCCTCTCCGCCCCCTATCCTTTTCCTCTCCGCCCCCTATCCTTTCCCTCTCCGCCCCCTATCCTTTCCCTCTCCGCCCCTTATCCTCTCCCTCTCCGCCCCATATCCTCTCCCTCTCCGCCCCCTATCCTTTCCCTCTCCGCCCCTTATCCTCTCCCTCTCCGCCCCATATCCTCTCCCTCTCCGCCCCTATCCTTTCCCTCTCCGCCCCTTATCCTCTCCCTCTCCGCCCCATATCCTCTCCCTCTCCGCCCTCTATCCTCTCCCTCCCCTTCCTAAAAAACTCACAAAGCACAATAAAACACAGAAAAACTCACCAAGTAGTTGGCAAAAACATTTTTCCGCCAAGAAAAATGGAACCAGACAATAGAATATACCAGCAAGTGATTCGACTGCCATTGCTAAAAATAGAAATCAAAATTTTCGCATAACTACTGGTTTAACGAGTAATAAGTAGCATAGCTAGATAAACTGCATACTTTAGCTTACCTGTAGATAACAGTATTTGGCACCGGGTATTCTTCGTGTCTAATAATCCAAGCGATTGACTTTAACAAATTCTCTCTGTAGTGCTTCAATTCGTCAATGCTGCGCAGAAATGCAAACAGATAGTCGTGCTCCTGCGAACATTTTTACATGAAAAATCATTAATTAAGCATTTCAGACCAGTAGTCTACTTATAAGTAGAAATAGAAGCATTTCACTTTTTAATTAATTCGTGTGCATTGCATTTAAACTGTACAATCTCTAAAGCGATGACTTACAATGTAATCATGATGTTAAAAATGTAAACAAATCATACGCTAATGCAGAATCTGTTTCCAATTTCTAAGGCTCTGTTTACTGATATGCCAAACCCCAAATTTAGAAATTGAAATCTACCACACAAAGCTTAGTGACTAAGAATTCTATTAATATTCGAAGCAGTGAACGCACAGATAATTATAGATATTTAATGTACCTGCTTATTCCGGTGCAAAAATGTAACAAAAACTCTACATAACTCAAAATTTATGCACTCACTTGTTCAACAGATCCTACGTTAGGAGAATAGGCTAGAATATGGTAGAGGGGCGGAGAGACAATAGGCTAGAATATGGTAGAGGGGCGGAGAGACAATAGGGTAGAATATGGTAGAGGGGGCGGAAAGACAATAGGGTAGAATATGGTAGAGGGGGCGGAAAGACAATAGGGTAGAATATGATAGAGGGGGCGGAAAGACAATAGGGTAGAATATGGTAGAAAAGGCGGAAAGACAATAGGCTAGAATATGGTAGAGGGGGCGGAAAGACAATAGGGTAGAATATGGTGGAGGGGGCGGTAAGACAATAGGGTAGACTATGGTAGAGGGGGCGGTAAGACAATAGGGTAGACTATGGTAGAAGGGGCGGAAAGACAATAGGGTAGAATATGGTAGAGGGGGCGGAAAGACAATAGGGTAGAATATGGTAGAGGGGGCGGAAAGACCCTTAGAATATGGTAGAGGGGGCGGAAAGACAATAGGTTAGATGTGGTAGAGGGCGGAATGGAATAGGGTGGATATGGTAGGGGGTGGAAGGGAATAGGGTAGATATGGTAGGGGGTGGAAGGGAATAGGGTAGATATGGTAGGGTGGAAGGGAATAGGGTAGATATGGTAGGGGGTGGAAGGGAATAGGGTAGATATGGTAGAGGGCGGAAAGAGAATAGGGTAGAAAGGCAGTAGATTTGGTAGGTAGGGGCGGGAGAGAAGGACAGAACAAATGACACAAAAATGACACACCAGAGCTACAATAAAATACTGATACATTCTAACTGCTAAAAATGCATATTTCTTATCAATTATTTTAAGCAATTAGTTCACAGCGACATAGCATAAGACACTGGGCTATGCTAATGTCTAAAAATAAACTCATACTTTGAGCCAATGGTTGTTATCTACGCAGTAAATTAATATCTCGACCATATCTTCGTAAATCAAAAGTACAAATGGTACACATGCATAACCAATTACCTCGTCAGTTCTCTCATGACTTGGAATACGCAGAATCTTAATTAGGTCGTTATAATCGTTGTTAAACATGGAAGCTGGCTGTTTGAACAGGCACACAGAATCAGCAAAAATAAGTCAATAAAGCTTCAGCTGCAGTGCATTGAACTCAAAATAATGAGTGATTTGGCAGCTCAATTTTCTCAGTTGGAAAAGTTTTTTTCCAAATTGCCTGAGCTAAAGGTTGACAATTTTGTATGATGGCCAAGTTGTGTAGCAGATTCACGGGCAGAAATGGTGGATAAACAAGTTTTACAAATAATCAGAAGCAGAACCTCTAATATACAGTTTAGAAGATGGTTACATTAAAAAACTATTTTCTTATTGGATATTTAAATCTTATACATGTACATGTATAATTTGGATCACAATGGGCTTAAATCACATCTACAAAAGACATTGAAAAATGGACATTTAAGTTAAAGGTTGGTCTTTGGCTAAAAATTAAAAGTAAGAGAAAGAAGTCTATTGGCTTTGTCAAACTTTCAGCTTTGCACAATTTATAAGTATATCTAATATGCTAAAAAAATTTCATCTATCTAGGTATATGATAAATTTAAGAAAAAAAATAACATTTGCATTTCTATTTTGAAAATTATTAAATAATATTATTTTTACTTCATTGAATATTGATTTTAGTTTAAATTAACCTAAATTAAAGTTTAAATAATGGAAATATTAATGTCACTAAAATGTCATATAGCTTATAAAATATGTAGAAATTACATAGTTTACATAAAAATGCAATTTAAATTTATAAACAATTATAAGTTTTATCATTAAGTTTCCAAAAAAGATTTCAATGTGTGCCATAGTTATAAATCAAGATATCATAAACCTTTTGACCAAAAACAACAGTGAAAAAAATATATAATTAATTTTCAAGTCTTTTTCCTTGATTGAGATTTCTATTATCACTCACAATAAACTAAATGTCTAAGGTTTGTCTGACTAATATTTCAGTCTATAGCCTGAACGCCTAAACCAATTTTTAAAAACTTGCTTTATTCAAATGGAAATTCTTGTGGATTATGTGGAAATAATTGCATTGAAAAATTTGAATGGGAAGATGGTAAAATATTTGAAAGAGTTTTTCCAATGCTTTTAATGGAGGCTAGAAATGGTCAAAATCTTATTAACTGAATAATTCTAATTGAGATTGTGCCACAACTTTTCTCTTTATAATGTTAGCCTCAATACTGGCTGCAATAAAGCTCAATAGTAAACATTGTGCTACTACTTTCCACCTATGACTTATCAATGTAGAATTTTGGCATAATATTCTACATTGAATAGCTATAGCAATTTTTTATAAAACTTACCTGGATTCACCTGGAAAAGGCTACAAAGATTGCACCCCCTAACATTATGTATATCAATATTGCTATTGGATTGGGAACAAAGTATACACCTAAAAATGAAGAAAACAAATATAAAAATGAACAAGACAGTTCAAAAGAATTGAAATAAAAAAGTTTTTTACTAAAAAGTTTTTTATATTTAAAAATATGATTTTTCTTTTTCTTTTACATAATCTTACTATTTTATTTACTTTTGTTATTTGTTTCTTTTTAAAATGTTTGTACCATTTTTGACTTGCTTTTTTCTACTTAATTTATTCAATTAATATTTAAATTAACAAATCATAGTTGTTATTGAAAAAAAATATACCATAAAAATCAAAGAAATTATCACAATAAAATAGTCATAACTTTTTTATTTCTAAATCAATTTTTACAAATGAGATGTCTATTTACTTGTACAAATTAGATCTACCTAAGAATAACAACAAAAACATGAAAATTGAACATTTTAAAATCTTACTAAGTCACTAGACTCTATAAATGCCATAGTTTGGAAGGCAACATGTATACTGGGATTTCCCGGTATACAGCAACAAGGGAACTTGCCATTTTTCAACATACATCAACATACATATTACATCCTAGCATATATGACTAATGACACAGTGGAAAATTTTGGCTTATATCTATGATATACCTATATATATGTTAGGATCAAATAAAATGACTTTATATAGAATAGACTATATGCAACACTATCATTATGGAACATAGAAAAAAAAACAAATTTAATTTTTTTTTTCATTTTTAGCAAAAAATATTTAACGTACTTCTTTTATAATTGTAGGCCTATTTTCTCGTTGCACATTAAAAAGTCCATAGTTTCTAGTTTTTAATTATGCAGGAATAATAGGTTCAAAAATGAAAAAAGTGTACAACTTCAGTGTACATAGTTGAAAACTTTTTAATACTGGCATACAAATGTGGTCCTATACTTTTTCCCCTACTAGACCCAGCATAGCCATAGGGCCTATACCTATACTAATACACAACACAATTCAAACTATGGTATAAATGATGAACTGATAAAACTTGAAAGCATGCCAATTGGCTAGAAAAAAACAAAAAGTCATAAAAAAGTCTTATCTTTTTTAAACTTGAGCTTTTTAGGCCAAATTGAAAATTACAATAAGTGTTAATGAAACTAAGCCTAATATTAGTAATAGATATTTATTCAAATTAGTGTTTAATCATTAGTCTCTTAAAATTAGTTTTTGTGCTAAAAATAGTTTGTAGATTTTTTTTCTAGAGTCAAAATAATTTAACAAACAAAACTATAGAATAGGCCCTAGTTATGCTACAAAATAAATACAAGTCTAATGGCAATGCATTGCACCTAGACCTATGTTGAATTAGAAAAGCCAACATTGATCCACATATTTTGGCTCTTTGTCAATTATGATTGATATCTACTAGATAACTGATGATTAAATAGGCCTATACTAGTACTATTCATTGATCTATCTATCTAGCTATAATTTATTAAATTGCAGTTATATAAATAATTACAATAGGCCCCTACTAGCCTGCACAGAGACTATACTCAGGCCCTGGGCAGCGCTCCGAATCGTCCATAGGCATAGGTCCTACCTAACGATGCTAATTAAGAAATGTTAAGTTAAAGCACAAATGACAAATATAGGTCTAACCATAGCCATCGGGCATCGGCTTGATTGATCTAACTAGATTTGTCTAGTACATGTAGAGTACGCGTGAAAGCAATTGAACCTAGTCAATTTATATTATTTGCCCAAATGCAAAAGAATTATTATTACTCGTATAGCAGTCGTAGATACGTTAGTAGGAATTAGGCATGGCGATGGCTGATGCCTGATGGTAAGGCTAGTTGCCGAAAGTTTCCTCGTTCGTTAATAAGTTTGCCACGGGAGAGTCAAGCAGACAGCTCACCGGGCCGCGCGTCAGCCGTTTTAAAATTGGCTCTTGCGCCTGTTTATTTAAAATAGTAAGTTGGGCCGAAAGTTTCCTGTGTTCGTTCCAAGGATCTAATTTATATTTCTACCGGCTCGACAGGTGATTTTGAAAATATTAATATGCTTTTAAGCGATTAAATCAAAGACACTTCGCAACTATAATAGTTCTTACGTTTTTAACGTTAAAAGTCATTTTATTTTTCACTTACATGCTTTATTACTACTATTCATTGCAAAACTTACGAGCAAATTTTACTTTGAAATGTGGGCATGTATGCTTAAGAATGTGTGCTTAAGAACTTTTAGGCACACAATGAAAATTTTACGCGTGCTGAAAAGTAATCCGTCTAATCTTAGTTTACAATTTAACAAACTTAGGTGTAGATGATTTTAATAAAGAAAAACTTGGTTCTTTCGTAATTAACTTGCATCAATGACATTTTGCCAGAAACTTTAATGATTCGAAGATGATTTTATTTTTCTATAAACTACAATTCATGAGTTTCATTCAATTTTTAAGAAGAGCTTCCATAAATGACATGCACTTTCAATACCATCATTGGTTTACATTACATTGTATTGCATTACCTTACATCACATCACATTAATCACATAACTATACATGTTTTACAAGTAACTGTACTCGATCGTACATGTAACTCTCTAAAAGTCAGCTAATATATGCTTAAAGAGTATATGACGCGTATAAAACATGTACACTGAACAACAACAAAAACAACAACAACAACAACAACAACAACAACAACAAAGTACTACGCGGCCCCGTGCAAGGTCACAGTAATATTATAGTACATGTAGATCAGCAGGGCGCGTCAGGGATGTTCTAGTGAATTCGTTGATCAGTTGTTCAGGCGCCTCGTGGTTCCTAGCTCACTCTGGTGTTGGTCCTTTTTGGTGCTCCTTGGAGTATTGCCGGCCGTTATCTGTGTTTCGGACCAATCGGAAGCTTCGAATTAACTAGCTATGGGATCCCTAGCGGTTCGGTTGTTGGCTCTGGGTCCGCTTTCGACCACTTGTATTTATAGGCAAACGGACCCCTCTCGAGGTCGTTCATCACATTTTCGTAAATGTCAAAGGGTCATGCTTTAATTGCTGTCAAGCTACATGACAGGGTAGAAGTTAAGCCACTAGTCTAGTGTAAGCGCGCGTGATTGGTTACCGTAGCTGGGTTATTTTTGGTTATCTTGATTGGTTCATCCGGGTGCATGCCGATTGATGAATCGCAGATGGGGTTTACACTTGACAATTGTAGGGCACGCGAAGGCGTATTCAGCATGCCAGTGAAGTAAAGGCAGGCTAGGCCTACGAGCTAAGGTCTGCGATGCTTCACGCCTGCCCCTACCTATCCGCAGGTCAAGGCTGGCGGGAGGTCTGCACCCTCTATTTGCTTCTGGCAGCCGCAGACTCCCCCACGCTGTTTCACAAGTCGACCCAGGGGTACCCGTCCCCGCGTGTGTTCAAGGCAGACCCTAGGGCTGCTGGACAGACTGGGCTCCGGCGCTGGCGACCCATCCAGTGGCTTTGGCCGAATTTGGGTATGCTCGCCAGCCTGCAGGCCGTGCTGCTGCTTGAAGCTAATATATGCTTAATGCCTAAGGCCCTCTAATGCCGAAGGTGTTTGACCGTGCCGATGGGCTGGAAGGCCGGGAGTAGTCCGGTCGCTAGCGGTCCCCTTTTTCAAACCGGCTGGCTTGAGGTGTCGGCCAGTCGGGTACTCAACTCGCGTAACGAGTAGCCCTCCCCGCTTTTCAGCTATGACCACTAACGCCACCATCCCAAACGATCGAAACTGACCCGGTCGCCTCTGGCCCACCGGGATCAGCCGCTCCGGTAGCTACCACTGGTAGCACCAAGGCCCAACCTGGTCCAACTGGGCCAGCTAACGCTGCCGCCGAGCACCCTGGCCGCCAGTCTAGCCGACCGCGCACGGCCGAGTACCGACGGCAGCGAAACATTCGCCGCAACCGTAAGCGGCAGAAGAAGCGGGCTGCTGCTGCGCCCGCGGAGGGCGGGCAAGCCGCGGTGAGGCCTTCGGGAGCCACCGCAGCGGGGAGGCCCTCTGGGGAGTCCAGTGGCGCGGCTGGGCCGTCAGGAACCGCCGTGTCCTCGGACTCTCAGGGGGAAACCCTGCCGGCCTACCGCTCTCCAAGGACAAGGCGGCCCCGCTCAAGACCTCCGAGTCCTACGCCTCCAAGGTCAAGCAGCCGCTGCAACCCGCCGTGATGATCCTCGGCGGGGACTTCGACCTGACGCCCGAGCAGCTCGACGTCGCGTGGCGTACCATCGACGAGGGCTTGCTCAACCTAACCCTGAAGGGCGTCTTCGTGGATATCGTCAAGTCCACCAAGGCGAACGGGTGCATCCTACTGTGGTGCAAATTCAAGGAAAGCACCCAGACCCTGCGGGATCAGCTGCCCAAGTTCGACTGGCACAGCGATCTGGGCCAGTCGACCTTCGCCCTGGAGAGCGAGCGGCCGAAGACCATCCGCCATCGGATTTGGGTCCCGGCCGACAGTGCGATCAAGTCCGGGGAGCAGCTGCGGCAGCTCCTGCTCAAGCGGCACCCGGATCTTGACGCCAGTGGTCTTGTGTACCACAGCACGGTCCGCAAGGGCACGATCGGGGCCACCGTCATCCTCGGCCTGACGGAGGGATGGGCCAAGCGGCTACCACACGGCACAAACCTCCACGTCAGCTTGGTCTCCATCAACTGACCATCCTCCACTGTGAGGAGGGCAAGGTGGAGACCAAGAACGACGGGAAGCGCGCCGCTCCCGGAGCTGGGGCTCAGGCTCCGCCGGCCAAGCGGCAGCAGCAACCCGATCCCGAGCCTAACAAGGCTATTCGCGCTGCTGAGTCCGCCTCGCGCGGACGTAGACCCGCCCGCAGTAACCGGCGGTCCGGGCTAATCCAGCGCGCACTTGACGAAGCTCAGTCTCTGAGACTTCACCTCGAGCAGACTCGTGCTGCTCGCAAAAACACTGAAAGCCAGCCGAGGGAACTGGACGACGGCATGGTTCAGCCTTCCAACTGGTGGGATTACCACCAGCAGGACGCTGCCGGCCGAGCTCAGACTCCCGACGGCGGGGCGGCGCAAGGCGAAGGCAGCAGCCGTACCCCAGTCGCTGGGGGGAGGGCGGTGTAGCGCGGCTAGGTGACTCACCTGCCGTGGGCGCCGTGTCCGCCTCCGCGGCGGCTGGGGAGGCGGCTGGGCCTGAGCCCAAGGACCACTAGAAGTTACTTCTAGTGGTCCTTGCCTGAGCCAATGGAAATTGGCGACTCAACTCTCACCGATGAGGCTGAGAATGAGTTGCTTTTCTCCTCCCCTGGACAGTAGACATGACCGTCTCCCAGGGCATCCACTGCTTGCAGGTCAACCTGCAGCACGGCATTGCTGCTTCGGTCAACCTCTTGAAGCACACTGACCAATACGCGCCAGGGATTATCCTTATCCAGGAACCTTGGACGCTAAGGGGCAGCCCCCAACATGTCCCCACCGGCTACCAGTGTTTAACCGCTGGCACCCGGGAGGGAAACATGACACCAAGATCCTGCATCATGGTGTCCAATTCTATTAACGCATGGCTCAGATCGGACCTGTCCACCAGGGACATCTGCGTCATCCAATCTGAAGACATACTCCCTGGGAGTGGGAGTGCTACCCTCATCGCCTCCGTTTACCTACCGGGTGACGGCGAGATGATCCCAGGGGAGCTTGTCACACTGGTCGAGCTCTGCTCCACCAGAAATTATGAGCTGCTTGTGGCAGGCGATATCAACGCCCACCATACCCACTGGGGCAGTTCTGATATTAACCAGAGAGGTGAAGACTTCCTGGCTTATATTGCTACTAAAACCCCTGAGTTCTGTAGCTCGGGTAGTACCCCTACCTTCAATAACGGACGCCGATCGGAGGTGCCGATCGTCAACTATCTAACTTGGTGCAGACCGGAGCAGCTCCAGTAAAGACAGGGAGTCCGCATCTCTGGCCGCTGGTTCGTCTTCTTCGTCGGAGTCTGAAGATGATTTTGACAATCGGGCGGGCAGTGACGTCGATGGCGGCTGCTCAGAAGGTGACTTTGACAACGATGATCAGAATCCGGGCGATGCTAGCTGCTCGGCTCGGACAGCTACTGCAGCGAATGCGAGAGAGAAGCCAGAGAGGCCGCCAGGAAGGCCGAAAAGAAGCCAGCGTGTGACAATAATCAAAGTAGTGAACGGTCAGTGAACTCAAAAGTCGATAAAACTAAATTAACCTTCGACACGACGCCGGTCACAACGAAAGCTGCGGCGGGGAAGAACCCAGCGCCATCGACAACGGCAAGTGAAGGTATGTGTAATATTATAGCAGAATTAGTTAGAAATATTTAGGCAGTTGTTAAATTGACGATACAGAAGTGTTTCGCCACTTTGCGGCATTTTTTCATAAAATAGCAGCCTAAAAACATTATTACAGTATGAGCTTTCTTTCATGATTCATTATTTTTTGTTATCAACAGCCCTATTCCAGGGGAGCTTATGTCTCGAAGACTGCTGGGTCCTAGGGGGATAAAATATGCATTTTGCGGGGATCAAAATACCTTTTTCTTCGCCCCCTGTTTCATCTTGGGGCTGTTTTTTTTCGGCTTAGCTGCGATGGAAGCATTTGAAGCTCGGATCTTGGCCACCGATGTCTTGGCCAGCGAAACTGGCGCAATCTCCAGCCCAGATCCGGCGTCTTATTCTTCGCACGCTTGACAGGCTGCGGTTAGTGGAGAGGCTCTTTGTAAGGGCGAGTCGCCTTAGGCCTCTCAGCGCCTTAGGGAGATATTTCCTTCCTGCTCGGTTCGGGCAATCATCGGGGAATTATCTATGAAAAAGTGCCACTTGCTAATACGAATGAAACGAAAAGGAAAAGTGATGAAGAGAAGTGTTAAGGAAAGGATAAACTTCAGTGAGGGCGCTCTAAGGGGCATTGAATAGGCGGTGCAAATAAGTGAGAATGGAAGGAGATTTTAGAATGAAGACGAGCCAAATTGATAATACTGCTAGATGGCTACTTAAGTCTTTAGCATTTACCATTTTCAGTAAATGAATTGTTTTTTCATAAAGTTTTCTTTTATGAACGCGATATTTTTTGCACCAGTATAGCAACACTGTAATTTGTAAATTATAGAAAAAGGAAAAAAACTTGGTATTTAATTTAAATTTTTCACAGTAAACCAGAAACGGAATAAATTCATAAAATACCTGAATACCAATAGACGAAATATAGTTATGAATTGTCGTATATGATTTTGCGTCCTATATGTTGAACGTACATGTATTTTGTTTTGTTTAAAAAATGGCCTAATGAGGTTTACTAAACGATTTTCAATTTTATCTTTAGCAGAAGCCGTTGAAGACAGTCCTTCTCTAGATCGGGATTTAGCAGACCTCGGACCAACCACCGCGATGCTTCTGCAACAGCTGGACATCAAAGAGGCCGCCGCTGCAGCCGCCGCCGCTGAGATGCGCGATAGAGACCAGGAGCGAGAGGCGCTGATTTGAATTCGTGCGCAAAATCATTTTGTTATTCCGAAGTGAATTTATAACTTCTATTTACGGAAATGCTTTTCTCACATTATTTATTCATCTCATTTCATTTGCGTGTATAAATACGTACTATAACACGCATGCTTTATGCTAATATTTTAATGAAAATAAATTCAAAGTGCAATCCGTACTTTGAAAAAAATTAATCATACTCTTCAGTGCGTTTTTAAAATAGGACTATCCTTTTCGCGAAAAAAAAGAAAAAAAAACTTCTGAAACCTACTGCGACTTTATGAAAATATAAGGAAGTTTAAATGAAAAGGGAATTAAAACAAATATATTCACAGCATATTACTACTAGCATAGTAAGATATTTAGTAGCATTTACCGAGTGCAATAGTTTTTTTATGTTGTCAAGTACCCTGATACTCCATTCTTTCAATTGAACTCTCAGCCTGACTGTACCCTAAACCAAAGGAAAATGGCATATGGCTTTGTATTTTATTGTCGGTAATTAACAAGCTAAACTACAAAGGGCAATGCTTCGAGAGAGGTTTATTAATTCCCTACTGTATAGATACGGGCTTACACAACACAAGCTTAGGCAAGCTTACACAAGGGCCAAACTCTAAAGAAAAAAGTCGGTTTTTCTGGAACCTGTACCCGAGAAGATTGTGGCTAGTTTCCTATGTAAAGAAATTTATGATATTAATTGGTTTACTATTAGGCTATAAATTATGATTAGTTAAGTCAACAGCACTATTTAAAATGTAGCGCTGGTCATATAGCCACGCACTGGATTGCAGAACTAAGATATATATTCATTCCATTAGTTGGGCACGGGTGATTTTCTAGTCAGCAAAGATGTTAATTTCAAAGCTTTGCCATCTGAAAGTCCTGCTAGCGCTTGTAGCCCTGGGACCGATGACTGTTGCCGATGCGACTCCAAAGAACGATGCACCGCGGATCTACATCGACACCTACTGCATGAAGCTGGCTGGCGTCAACTCTCTAGTGTGCGTGGTCAACTCGCTGTTCGGCTGTGCGGCATCATCCAGCGGCGACTACAACAGGGTGGCGAACTGCCTGGCTGGCAGGTGCGGAGGATCGGCCGAGCTGATTGTCAGTTGTCTTAAAAAGCCTTGATATTGCAGTTGCGCTTTTCAAATGACTTTCGCAAGATTTTTTACTAGTTACGATTGAATAAAACAAATTGATACGGTCTCGAAAGATAAGTGATTGACAAATGTTACTCATGTGAGAAGTTCAAGTTTGCAACGCATTAGCAGCAAGTGAAGTTGACTGGCAACGCCATGCTCACTAATCTTAAAGACTTTGCTGAAAAGTAGTTTTTTTCGAATCTTGAACAGGAAACAAGCTTACGAAATGCATTGTCGAGTTGGGTATTTTTTTCCGCTAGTGTGATCGCTAGATTTTTAAGAGCAAATAAACCAATGTTTAAGTCATTTGCCTGCAGGTTGATGTAACGTTTTTTAAAGCCAAATCTTTCATATTTAACTGATAATCAGCCAAGCAGGCATCTATCCACGCAGCTGTCAAATGATTCCCAGTGACTTGGGTACGTCGGGTACGTCGGCAGACGTGGAAATGTTGCACGCACGGGCTCAAGTCGAGCTTAAGTTTTCACTAAACTAATTAAACAATACTAAGATTGCAGCGTAAAGTTTCAAGTTGCATAAGTCTTTATGACTATAATAGAAAGATTTAAGCTTAAGAGCAGAAATAAACAGGTAGCTCGTATAGACTAGAAGTGGATGCAGCGCTCGATAACGGCTGGCGCTCCTCCGCACTTCTGCGCCAGGCACAGCGACAGCAGGCTGTGTCGTGTGGATTTAAAATTTTCCACGATGCAGAACACTGAGGAGACGCCCGACTCAGCTGAACAGCTAATGTCGATGCTGACGGCAGGTGTCGTGGAAGTTGCTTAACAAGGACAGTTTGAAACTACTATGAGCAGAACTTGACATAGGCTGAGTGGTATATTTTACGGCGTATTTTGATGAGGTCCGGTTACTTCGGCCAGAAAGATTGTTAAAAGCATGCCTTTTGCAAAATAATCAAAATCTGACAAAGTCAAGCACGTTATCGCTAGAGAACAAAAGTTATTGTTCTGATTCTGTTAAAGTTAGTTAAATCTAGTAGGCTAAACTACTAGTGCAGAGCTCTATGATGCAATAACTAATTAATTTAAAGTAGTCTTATTCTCCTAGGTAGAAAAGGCGCTTTTGATTTCACTCATCAATCAACATCAATAGAGGCATTCATAGTTGGAACAGTGATATTTTTGCAGCAGGAATCATCCTTGTAGAAACTTCGCGCTTGCAGATACTCTCTGTGGCAATCCTCACAATAAAAGAATAGTTATAGTGTAGTGTTACTGCCTAAAGTCTAGCAATAAAAATTATGACACTATAGTCTACTTGCACAGATTTTTAGTAAAACGTTTCAGACCAGTCTGAGGTAAAAATGAGTCTGCAATCGATGACAAAGTACTCAGGATACGTATCATTCAGTCAAAGATGTCGACCAGGCCCTGGACATCTCTGGATGTACGTTTGGGTATGGTTCACTGAATGAATGCACTTCTGCTTGGTGATGACATCCATGAAGACCTTAGCCACTCACTTGAGTACTTACATACGATGCTGTTCGATTGTAGCGTTCGTTTCTCTTGTAAATGGTAAATGTGTTGAAGGTAACAGGAAGCTATGAGACATGGATATAGTCGTGAAGTTCTGCGGGCAAAATTGATTGCAGTTATGAAAAACTGAATCCCTAAAAGGTAAATTATTTAAACACACCGACGTCAATGTGCTCAAGTTATCAAGTACTTGCACTCTATAGTTTCAACAAAACAGCATCATTAGCCGTTACTTGATGCTTGAAATAGGGAAATTTGGAAATCGTTCGTGTCTGGTTTGCTACATGAGACGAATCGAATCGCCTCGCCTCACATACCATTGATTTTTTTTCAATCTCAATTTAGCAAAATTGAAAATGCTAAAAATTCTTAACCATACAGAAGGCGCGCTCATGAAAATTCTTTCCACTGACAATTGCATATTACTTAAAAATTCTTTCATAAAATATTCAAGCTACTTAGATTCTAAAACTTTTTTAGACATCTACTCTTCAGCAAATGAAACATTTTAAAATGTTGTGTGCCGCTTGCTCTATCGAGTTTAAGAAAAAATGGAATAGAATAACGAAAAGAAAAATTTCAAGCTAGCAAAAATATTCGAAACATACACGCACTATCCACTGCTAAAATAGTTTTATTTAAACAGAGACCATCAACTAAAGCTTTGACTGAGTTTATAGTTGCAGATCGGCAACGTTATATCTCATCTGAAAGCTACCCATTGGATAACCATTACCATGGCTGAGAGTTTCCGAAAAATTATTAAAGTTTGCGTTCTTATTTTTGCCCTGGTTTCCATGGCAACCGCAGCTATCGAGGATGCAGCTGGTTCTGGCGAGCAAAGTGAAATGGATATTGAGTGCTGGAGAACAGCTCGTGTTCTTTCGGAAACCTGTGAGATCAAGTCAGTGTACGGAGCTTGTATATTCCAATTCGGTGACAATCTGGAAGAAGTGAGTAATTGCATTGCGTCCGGTTGCAAAGTTTCAGACGGCACTTCACAACTGATTTACGGTTGTCTGAAAAAAATTGATCGAGAAAGTGCAATGAAAATGCTGGACAGCTTATGAAAGAAATGATCGACGAGACAGTTTTTAAATGAATTCTATTTTTTAAAATCTTCGATCAAAGTGCTTAAAAACTAGTTAGCACCTTCTGCAATACGTTTGCAATTCATTCGTGAATTCAAATTATTGTTCCGCGATTAAAGACCAAAAATACTTTGATGTGATGAGTCTGCAATGTATCCTTAAGCAGTAAAGCACATATTAAGGATTTTAAACAGTGATATTTTTATTCTTTGATGCGTGGACTTGGCCTTTGATATCCGAGAAAAAGCAGCTAAAAGCAGACCAGGCAATTCAATATAACATAAAGTGTAATGCTTAGAATTCAAAAAGCTGCATTGTCCCGCCGGGCCAACAGACTTCTCCTGAAGATGATTCTGACTCTTTTCTTGAGCAGCATGCCGTCATGAACCGTAGCTCAGCAAGATACATCGATATTTTTTTGTTTTTTGTAGTTTAGCTACGGAACTACCTGGAAAAGAAAATCTGGAGAGTAGCTCGATTTGTGTCATGAAAAATGCACTGCGGCAGTTAATTTTCCTCTATTAGAGCTATTCTGCATGCAAGGACTACTTAAGTAGATATATACGTTACTTTAGTCGTCCTTGGCTGCATGATGTCGTGTCGCCAAGAGAAAGGAGTCCTAGATAAACGCTTGTAGAAAGTGGAAAGTGAGGGTACAAAAATGCGAAGTCATAAAGACAGCAGAGCTGCAAAATCCGCTGCTGTATTTAGTACTGTAAAATACATGTAGCCGGTTCGGACAGACAGGAAAACTCCAGCTCATCAGAGCGCGCCTGCTGCTAATTGCAATGGAAACACGGGCCGAGTTTCCCTACCAAACACTCTTAATGTAGTATGGGTTAGTGTGGACTCTGTTTGAATACCTTTTGGATAGTGTGGACGCTCTAATGATCTGTAGAATTTCATATTTGAGTCTAGTGATAAAGCTTGGCAATTGCTGATTGATTTTCGGGAATTTCACCATTTGAATGCATTGCAAATTTCTGGAATCGCCATTTTTGAGTGAACATCTGGAAAGCTGATTAAGCTAGAGACACGATTCTTTCTGGGGAAGACAGCTAGGGACTGACACGCTCTAATGATCTGTAGAATCTCATATTTGAGTCTAGTATTACAGCTTGGCAATTGCTGATTGATTTGCAAGTTACATATCTTGGACTTTTCCTTTTTAAACACACTAGAATAGGCAAAAATCGCCTTGAATAGCTCCGAAACCAGTTCGATATAAAGACATGATTCTCTATGGCATCGACAATCGCACGCCATTGACTTTCTCGTAAAATTGTGATTGAATGCTAATGCAAATTATGTAATTTTAATTCAGCTCATATTTAATTGAAATAACTTGATAATCTTGTAATTTGCGGCCTCTTTGATGCTTTGTCATTGGAGGATTCATCATTGGGCGGTGATGAGGTGGGGAACAGTGGAGGGGTGTGGGAAACGAAAAAAATAATGAGCTATGTTAGATTGTGTTAGATTTCCCGCGGGTGATCTAATAGATTGCTTGCTTCTTCCTATTAATTTGTATATGCAACTATCTATTAAAAAGAGGGCAGCATCTTAGCATAGCACGGAAGCTCCGAATAGAACGACTCTTTTTTTGTAGAAGGAAAAAGTGTGAAAGTTATTAGTGCACTTTTAAAAGTTGCTCAGCGAAGTGTCCGTTCGCATCTGATTCCTGCAAAGAGGAAATTCGGCAAAAGAACTGGTGGTAAGAAATGGTGTCTAAGACAGGCTATATTTATTGACAAGTTAATCAAAGAGACTGATGGTCGAATTTCTGCAAGGGAGCTCTGCTTGAAAACGGAATTAGAGTTTGATATAATTATAAAGCTATCCATTCGCACAATGAAGAGAATCAGACAAAAGCTCGGTTGGGTTCGAACGTCTACACAATACTGCCAAGTTATTAAGAAAAAAAACCAACCAGTGAGGTGTATTTTGAGCCTGATGAAGATGCAGTTAAATGACACCTTCAGTGACGTTATATTCACTGATGAATGCACAGTTGCTATTTCCCGAAAGACGCATCAAACTGTGTTTAGACGAGTAAACTGCGCTCGACCGAAGGTTCAAGTTCCAAAGCATCCTTTGCAGGTAGGAACACACGCATTTTAGTATTATTTTTTCCTGCTGAAGCATTTTAATCATATTGTGCCTTGTCATTTTACTGTATTCATTTTCTAGGACACATATATTAGTTACACAGATATACATGATGTAATAGACACGCAGATTAACTGACTTTTCAAAGGTGCACGTCTGGGCAGGAATCAGCCGCAAAGGAGCTACGCAACTCGTGATTTTCAAAGGGATTATGACTGCCGATTTCTACGTTAAGGAAATTTTGACTGATGCATTGCTTCCTACCATTCGCGATTTGTTTCCTAATGGTCATCGACTGTTTGCTGTAAGTCAAAGCCAAAGCTTCTGCGTTTTAAGCGCCGTATTAAAGCAAAAGGTTATAGAAAATAAATCGAATGCACCCATTTATTATTACTAAGGACAATGATCCCAAGCACACAAGTCGGCGAGCTCAAGATTTCATTCAGGAAAACCTGATAAACTGGAGACGGACACCAGCTGAGTCACCGGATCTGATGTCCCCAATCGAGGTACAAGGCTGTAGCTAAAGCTAATTTTTTAGGAAACAAAAGTTTTTTACCCAGAGAAGTTTACTTTTCTGGGCTTCTGTTCGTTCCCCAAACATTTTGCCCCCCCCTGCTTAAAGTTGCTTTCTCCAAGAAAATAGCGTATTTCGAGCCTCTTTGTTTGATCCACAGACCAATAAGTATAACTAGACTGCGCATCCAGCATTGCTTGCGTGGGCTCGTTTTTTGACAAAATGACAAAGCAAAAAATGGTCCTCTCTACCCCAGCCCAAAACGATCGATATTTTTGGCTTGGGGAAGACTGGCCCTTCTTCAGCTGTCTGCACTGCCCTTTTTTAAATTAACATGTATATTAATGCGGCATGGGGACCACAATAGCAATGCTATACTAACCTTAAACAGCTAAGCAAAGTTATTAAAAAATTAATAATTTCTCAAAACGAAATGAAAGAACAACCTGAATCTTCTAAATTGCCGAGGAAAAGAAAAGGAAATTACGGCAGCTTTTGCTGCGCTGCTGGCTGCTCGAACAACTCAGCAATGTCTTTGGCGAGAGTGTCCTTTCATACTTTTCCAAAGGACAAGGAAATAAGGAAAAAGTGGCTGATAGCGCTGAGAAGAAAAGATTTTGAGCCATCGCCATCCACGCAAGTCTGCTCAATGCATTTTGAGGAATCTTGCTTCAAAGAGCAATTTGCAGGCTTTCTGCCTAGCGTCAAAAGACGGCTATATCCAAATGCCGTTCCTTCCATCTTCCCGGCGTTCCCTGACCATCTGCAGCCGAAAGCTGAGAAGAAACGGAAGACTGCCACCGCGGCCGCAGCTCGCGAAGTTGATTTCGCTGCATTTTGTAAATCAATAGAGAGCAGCGAGCCGGAAGCTCCAGTGGCTGCCAAGGAAGATGAAGATCCTGGACCGGACATCCATGTTAACTGCGTGCCCAGAGAAGAATTCGACAAGAAGGTGAGAGCACTTAAAAATCTTCGGCGCAGATACAGAAGGCTTCTATCTACTCATAGCCGGTTCAAGAAAAGTGCAAAGGCTGTTGAAATCTTAAGGCGGTCGCTCCAGAGCAAGTACCGCAAAATTCGATCACTGCGCTCAAAGCATAGGCAAATTAAACAAAGAGCCAAGACCCTGAAAGATGTGATTCGAGAGTTAAGAGCCAAATGTATTTTGAATGAAGCTGCTGCATCTCGGCTGAATTTCTTGACCTCCGATTCACTGCTTAGCAGCATTTTGCCAAGCAAGATTACCAAGAGGACAAGAATATTCTCCCACGAAGTGCGGAAATTCGCCTCCACATTGCACTTTTACAGCCCGAAGGCCTATGCGTATGTGAGACAGTACTTTCAGCTTCCGCATCCAGGTTCGCTTAGAAGATGGCTCTCGAATGCGAAATGCCTTCCAGGATTTTGTGAACAAGCCTTTCAGGAACTTTCTCGGCGACGCAGCTCCAATGATGACCGATCCTTCGACTACTGCAACGTTGTAGCTGATGAAATGTCACTGGAAGCGATGGTTCAGTGGAATTCAAATGAAGGCAGTTTCTTTGGCTATGTTGACAAAGGCGATGGCAAGTCAACTGATCAGGAGGCAACTTCAGCATTGGTAGTGATGGCAGTGGGTCTCAAGAGCTATTGGAAGCTACCTTTAGGATATTTTCTAGTGAGCGGAGTTGATGGCGAATTTCTTTCAAGTGTCGTAGAGGAATCAATCCAGCGGCTCTACCAGGTTGGCGTTATTGCCTCATCATTTACATGCGATGGGACTCAGCACAATATTCGAGCGATCGAGCTTCTTGGTGCCAGAATAAGCTCTCCCAATGAGATAGTTGCCTCTTTCTTACACCCCTGCGATCCCGGCATTCAGGTTTCAGCCTTCTTGGATCTCTTCTTGGACAGACCAAAACTGTCGCGATCATGTTCACCAGCAGGGTTAACTGGCGTATTCGCCCACTAAAGCTTTACGGGGTGGAAATTCCATCCTGCAAGCAAGCCAAGTGTCTCGGCGTGACGCTGGACCATCGGCTGAGCTGGTCCACCCACGTCCAGGCCAAAACCAAAAAAGCCCTCGCGATTCTTGCGCAGCTGCGCAGAGCCGTCGGCACCACCTGGGGCCTCACCCCGAAACAGCTCTGGTGGATCTATACCGCAATGGTCCGACCGGCCGTTACTTACGCCGGCCTGGTCTGGACCAGCGCCTTGCAGATTAAAACCTGCCACGAAGCCCTCAAAAAGGTGCAGGGACGTGCGTGCCGCATGATCCTGAATGCCCCGCTCTCTGCTCCCTTTGACGGCCTCAACGCTTTTCTTTGCCTCGCGCCTCTGGACATCTTTGTCCGTCGCGAGGCTGCTAAAACCACCCGCCGGCTCATCGAGGCTGGCGTTAGCTTCAAGCCACAAAGAGCGATGGCGAAGCGCAAGCTCCTGCCGCACTCTGACCTGTGCCTTAAAGTTCTGGAGGAGAGTGGGAATGCGGCTGTCCTTTCGGACGCTGAGCCGCGCTCCCTCAATCTCTACCAACGCTTCAAGGTCACTATCCCCTCTAGGGAGAACGCCAACGACAGCTGGGCTCCTCAGGAGGTTCACTGCTTTACTGACGGATCCTCCAAAGACGGTTTATCCGGCTTTGGAGTCTGCATCCTTATCAACGGCCGCGTGATTGCTACTCACGCCCAACACACTAGCAGACTCTCCAGCGTCTTCCAGAACGAAATCCTTGTCATCAGCTCCTGTGCAGCTGAGCTCCACTGCAGGGATTTCAAGGACAGAAGAATTTTCTTCCACTCTGACAGCCAGGCCGCCCTGCAGGCCCTGTGTCACACCACTACGAACTCCCGAACAGTCCGCGACTGTATCGGGCAGCTCAACAAGCTGGCTCGGAGGAACACCGTCCGGCTTACATGGATCCCAGGACACGCCGGCTTCAAAGGTAACGAGCTCGCCGACTTCCTCGCTAAGGCAGGCTGTTCCGGCTCGCCCCTTGGCCCCGTGCCCCTGGCCCCCATCCCCGCCACAGTCATCAATCGTCAGATTAACGACTGGGCGGACATCCTGCACTTGCGCAGATGGGATGGTATCTCCAACTGCCGCCAATCTCGTGCGGCAGTGCCCAATCCGTCCCTCAAGCTGCGGAGAATCCTTTTGAACCAAAATCAAAAAGATATCCGCGCTCTCACTATGACCTTCACGTCACGGTTGCTTTGCCAGGCATTGTTTCCTCCGAAGTGCCCGCCGGAGCGAACTCTGCCCTTTCTGCAACCTCGAGAACGAAGACGCCAAGCACTTCGTCTGCTACTGCCCGGCCTTCAACCGAGACCGGCTCAACCACCTCGGGCCCAACCCGTCCCTGGACGACGTTTGCCGGCCCGAGAACATCCCACGGCTCATCCGGTTCTTCCGGGCCACCGAGCGAGCCTCCGTCTTCCCCACCGAAGACAACGCTGCAGACAGGACCGTCAGACCTCCCTGACCGGCCCCGCGCCCTAGCCTATGCGGGTCTTTCAGGGATTAGCGGAATGGGCGACGCTCGCCTCCCCGCTGCGTCTTCGGACCGCCCTGCAGCTAAGAAAAGTAAATCAAAGTGACAATTGTAGGTCACACGTGATTGCTTCGCTGTCAAGAGCGAACAAGTGGGGTGAAGCACTAGGAGACGTTCATGTAGCTTGGGGGAGAGGCAAAAGTTCTGACGCCCCTGGTGCCGCTGTCGCCCCTGGTGCCGCTGTCGCCCCTGGTGCTAAAGCCTCTGGTGCCGCTGTCGCCCCTGGTGCTAAAGCCTCTGGTGCCGCTGGCGTCCCTGGTGCCGCTGGCGCCCCTGGTGATAAACCCTTGGTGCTAAATCACCTGGTGCTGCTGTCGCCCGTGGTGCCGCTGTCGCCCCTGGTGCCGCTGTCGCCCCTGGTGCTAAAGCCTCTGGTGCCGCTGGCGTCCCCTGTGCCGCTGGCGCCCCTGGTGATAAACCCTTGGTGCTAAATCCCCTGGTGCTAAAGCCCTTGGTGCTAAAGCCCTTGTTGGACTTTTTGAGAGTCTTTTGTAGCACGAGAAATTTCGGGTGAGCAGTTTTCCGACGGTAGAAGCAAGTGTTTGGTCCAAGGCTACTGACTGGTTAGTAAAATAATCATATTTAATCCAACAAAGTCTCAGGGATTTGTCTGCAAGCTTCACTTTTTTCACTTCAAGGGCATTTTTGTCCTTGAGCTCCCCAGAACACTCCAGATCCAGAAAAATTTTTAAGGGGGAGGGACAAGCTATACTACCAAGCACTACAACCCAATATTACCTTGCATATAGTCACAAGTCAAGTAATTGTAACAAACGTTCGCCGGTTCTGTGAGTATGCGCCCCCCGCCACCTGTCCTGATGAGGCTAAGGACTTCTTCGAGCAGCTTTCGGTACAGGTGGAGGCAAACGTTGCAGCGTGACACAGTGATCATCCTCGGAGAACTGAACGCGAACCGCTAACGCTAACTGCTAATGAGGTCTTAGCGGTCACCGTTCATCACTCCAGGTGAGAACGGCAGCAACAGAGCGCTGGAGGATTTTCTAGAGAGGCAGGAAATGGTGTCGGCCAACACCCGCTTCCGCAAGCCACCGGGCAGACTCGCAACTTTTGTGGGCTGCAAGCGCAAGCATCAGAATGTGCGTGGCCGGAACGCAACAAGGAGGCAGGCACAGCTCGATCATGTGCTGGTGCGCTTCCGCGAGCGCCGCCGCGCCATCACGCCGCTGGCTATGCGGTCTGAGCATGGACTCCTCGCGTCGTCTGCGACCTTTGTCTTCGCGATTCGCTCTACCGTTCGCTGCAGCGGCTACGACCGCGTGCTCAGGAACGCCGACACGCACAGTCGCTTTGATAGCGCTTTCATCACTGCGCTCGGTGGCAATTGTGGAGGTGCCGAGTACGCGGAGTTGTGTGTGTTTCAGTTCGGGCCGCCACAGAACAAGCAGTCCCGCTGATGCGACCGGCCCAGCGGGGGCAGCCGATATGGCAAGACGACCCCGCGATTGGGCAAGCGAGGGAAGTGCTGAAGAAGAGACTCCTTTTGAGCAGGCGGCCAACCCGCGAGGCAGAGGAGGCCTTGGCGGCTGTCTATCTGCAGCAGTCTATCTGCAGCAGTCTATCTGCAGCAGTCTATCTGCAGCAGTCTATCTGCAGCAGTCTATCTGCAGCAGTCTATCTGCAGCAGTCTATCTGCAGCAGTCTATCTGCAGCAGTCTATCTGCAGCAGTCTATCTGCAGCAGTCTATCTGCAGCAGCCTATCTGCAGCAGTCTATCTGCAGCAGTCTATCTGCAGCAGTCTATCTGCAGCAGTCTATCTGCAGCAGTCTATCTGCAGCAGGCTGCTGTTGATGACGCCATTCAGGCCCTCTCCGCCGCTGGGCCCGATGCCAGACCAAGGACCACGGTATATAGCTATATACAGTGGTCCTTGTGACAGAGAAGTCGCGTGGCCTGGTCGGCTTTCAACTCTCTGATGGGGCGAAAGCGGCGCATTCCGCTAAACCTGGCGGGTGACTCTGCCGACGAGCGCAGGAACGAGCTGCGTGAGTTCTTCGCCGCCATTTTCAATGCGCCGCCGCCCCCGCTGCCACAGACAGTCTGACCCTGCCCCCTGATATTATGTTGCTGGAAGAGGAGATTTTCAGCCTAGCATGAGTCAGTGTAGAGATCTCCAAATAAGATACAAAGTAGACTACTATAAGTAGCAACATGAAGATGCGAAAAACTCGAATGTTACAAAAACTGCAAATTGTCATACTTTATTTTTAAAGACCACGAAAACAACAAGTGACCATCTTTTGCAACATTTAAATTTAGAACTCCGAATATGGTATCGGCGCTCAAAGCTATTGTATTCCATAGGGGTCAAATTTCCAAAGCGCGAAACTGTCACCTACTAAAAATAAGCTGTTTCTCAACAATTTTTCCTCAGCTAAATATCTCAGACTCGGAGCAGCCTCAAAAGATCTTGGGACTCGGAGCAGCCTCTAAAGATCTTGGAGCTTGCTGGAACAGCTAAGCGAGGCTACATCTCTGAGAGAGAGATAAACCAATTGGTGAGCCGTTGCTCGAGCCTTTGTTATTGATTTTGAGAGCGATTTATTGCCGGCCGTTACTGTCCAGTCGTTTGGACTGAGTTCATTGAATTTGAGGCCTCCCATTTTCCTAAGGGATTGGATTGGATCTGCGGACCGATTCCGATACCCTTAGAGGATTATCGATTGATTGATTTTGGTTATCCTAGATTAACCGATAGGAGCACACGACTCCGATTCCGTTAGATCTAGAAGAAGACGTCCCTCTTGGAGGTCCTCGTGATTATTACAGAAAGTTGATTTTATTACAAGGGCGCATCGTTGATATTGATTACTGAGCTTAAGGCCTATATTGATTTGCATTCGAGAAATACTGCGACGTCGCCTGATTTGATCGTCACGCTCTCATTCGGCCGATTCGAGACTTCAAGAAGATTCCTCCGGAGAAGAAGAAGATTTGAAGAAACGAGCTCGGAGAACCTGCACTACACAGAAGAGGAGCCCGCAACAGTAAGTGATCACTTTATTTTGTTCCCAGGCTTAAGTGTCTGGAAGTGGGAGTTTTCGGGAGACTGATCACCTCCCGAATCAACTCTTCATCAGCACAGTCGACATTGTGAGGCTCGCGCAACAGACACCACGCGGGAAAGCGCTGGATCCCGATGGGGTGCCCATCGATGCGCTTAGCATCTACTGTGTAGCCAGCGAGGTTGCCAGAGTGATAAACTGCAGAGTGCTCTTCGGTGAGGAGGCACCCAACGAGTGAACCAGGGCGCACATTGTCGCAATTTCTAAGAATCCTGCGCTGCGAGGCTGTTAAACCGGATGTTGCTATCGCAGGCGCAGCCCGTGCTGGATCCGTATCTGCGTCCTGAGCAGATCGGCTTCCGGCCCCATCGCGGCACAGTGACGCAGATCCTAGCTCTTCGCCGAGTCATCGAGGAGGCGCGGATGCGCCACCGATCCTGATTGTTATCTTTATAAATTTCAAGAAGGCATTCAACTCGGTCGTCAGTTTTGTGCTCCCAAAGGTGCTCCGTGCGTACAACGGGCCAGAGCAGCTGATTTCCGCTATCATGGCGATGTACCGTGATACGAAAGCTGCTGTATCAACACCGGACGGCCTATCGGACTTTTTTGAGACATCCACCGGGGTGCTTCAGGGAGATACGCTTGCTCCGTTCCTGTTCGTTCTGGTGCTTGACTGGGTGCTGCGGACCGCTCTTCCTACACAACGACGACGGCTTTCTGATGCGGCGACGCGTGGATCGACGTCAACCGGAGAGACAGCTCAGCGTGCTTGGCTGCGCCGAGGATTTTGCCCTGCTGACCTAAACTTTTGAGGGCGCCCAGACAACTGTACAATCTATAGTTGATGATGCGGCGAGTGTCGCCTGGTGGTCAACACGCAGAAAACTGTCGTGCTTGATTTACGTGCAGGAAGACATCGGGGCTGTGATTTTGTGCTGGGGGGTTGATGGACAGGCGATGGAGCCCCGCGTTGTCAGCGGTTCACCTACCTTGGCGGTCTGGTTTCCGGCGTCCGCAAAGATTTATGACATCGCCGCGGGCTGCCTGGGCTGCCTTCGTTCTGAGAGTGCAGTCCTGCCGTCCGAGGCCCTAACTGGCCGCCAGAGGGCGGCGTTGTTCCAGGCAATGATCGATCGACACCGTCCTAGATCGCCTGGGAGCTGACGATGTTGTTGTTGTTGTTGTTGATTGCGGAGTGCGGCTCCTTCAGATGGGGACCCAATCGAGGGCACCCAGGAGCCGCGCCACCAAGTGACCATCGGCAATGTCGCTAAGGTTATGAACTCCAAACAAGCGGCGTGTCGAATCCAAGGCGGGACATGTCAGTAGGTGTAATTGGTCCACCTCGTCCTTGCAGAGCCTGCAGGTGGCCTCGTCGGTCGTCCCGATACGCTTCTTATAGTAAGCCGACGCCGGAGAGTGGCCTGCGCGGGTCTGCGAGACGAGGAACTTCTGATTTCTTGGGCCGTCGTGGAAGGTGAGGCGCCCCGAGTAGACTTCCCCCAGGTAACCCTCCAGGGCGGGTTGCTGTTGCACGCATGGCCTGCTGCGCGCCGCCTTCAAGATCGGCCGCGAGTGAGTGACCAACGCGGTTTTGTATCATCGCGCCGGCCTGGTCCGTCCAAGCGACCTGTTGCGCCGTCAGCGACTCCAGTTGGCAGGCCACATCATCAGCGCATGCAGGATCGTACTGCCCAGAGGCGCGCAGGAGGTGCTGTTAATTGCTAACGCTGCATCAAGCACTCTACCGGCGAGGGCAGGCGCGCACTGGCTGACTGACACCGGCGTCTCGGATTTGGCCGGCGGCGTGGCGTTCATTCGCGACCTGGCCTTGAAGCGCGCCCTGTGACGCAATTGTATTCTGAATTGTTGTTGTTGTTGTTGTGCCTGCAGAAGCAGCACCTCCTGCACCAGATGTGGGCAGTACGACTCAACGCGAATGACGATGTGGCCTTGTTAAACGCACTTGCGTTTCGTGGACTGTCTGCTGGCTAACGCCAGCGCCCTGGATTTGGACAGCGGCGTACGTAGCGTTCATTCGCGACCTGCTGACCCTGAGGCGCGCCGTGTGACGACGCTGAACGCGTATCCTGTTGTTCTGTAATTAGTGTTCTGTATTTAGTTAAAGGCCAAAACAGTACGGTCCAATATTTTGGCATTGGCTGATGGGGGCATTGCTTCCTTGAACGTGTGAAGTGGTTCACAGGGCGATGCCGTGATGTTTAGGCTTCTTTCCGATTTTTATAGATATCACTTTTTAGAATGATTTAATCAAATGAGTCTATGGTTTTCAGGTTTCGGTGGTTACATAGCTGTTTCAAGAAGCAATTAATATTATAATATTTACTTTTTTGTCATTTAAATTTTCTTTAAACTGTCTAAAATCCATAAATTTATAAATACTAATGTCAATTTTCGTTCAAAATGATTCAATGAAATAGTATTATATTTTTTGCCGCTTTTTCTGCCTCCATTTTTTTAGATACAATTTTATCATGTAGCTAGCACAATCTAGATTCAGTTTATTGTGTTCATAATAGTCCATATATAAGTTTTAATCTTCAGAACAATGGACTTCCTCTCTGCAGTCAGTAGTTTTATTCAAAATGCCAACAAAGTATTGCTTGAATTGAAGGACACTTTTGCAGGTGAGTAAGCCTTTCTTTGTAATCGTTAGCTGTTTTCTCAAAAAGTCTGTTTTTCATTATCAATTGGTTATTTAAGTGCAAAATAAGTTTCCAAGATAATCAATAATTAAAAATCGTTAGTTGAAGATCAAATTAAGTTAAAAACTTAATTTGATCTTAAATTAAGATCTTAAATTGATCTTAATTTAAATTAAAATTTAAATCTTAAATTTGATCTTAAATTAAGAAATTAAGAATTAAAAACTGAAAATTTCAACTATTCACAGGTAAATTGATACCCTGCAAACATTCTAAGTGTACTACTTTTTGTCTTTTAAATTTACCTTTCAGATGATAGTATAGAGAACTTTGACAAAAGATTGCTGACTTGTGGAAGATTGATTGGCTTATATTCATCTATGCTTAAACAGTAAGTATATTTGCAGTTTAGGAAAAATTAATAGCATTATATATTAATGATCAATAAAAAAAACTTTTTTATATATATGATAATTTTTAGATGCAGTGTCAACTCATTCAAGGAATTAGATTCCCTGTTCAAAGCAAATTTTGTACAATATGAGGTTCAGGAAGTATATGAAAATCTTTTGCAATTTGAGGTAACCAAATTTTTATTGTACTAAAAAATTAATTTTACAAAATTTTTATATGATTATTTTTCTTGCTTTTTTATAGGAATCATGGGATGAATTTCTCACTAAGCTTGATTCAAAATATCTACAGCAGTGGCTACCTCAAAGTCCTGGATCCAATGCTACTGATGTCCTTCAAATGCAACTGGTCTGTGCAACGACTAAGCAGCAGCTCCCACTCAGCAATCTGATTGGCCAAGGAACTAAATTTCTTCTGCTAGTTTTCCTACGCCATTTAGCCTGACATCCATGACAGCAGCATGCGGTAGAGTTGCAGTTGCGGCTTGTGAGTAGTTTTATATTAAGAGATTGTTAAGAGCCTTTTAGTTTTGAAAGTTTGCATACCAAATCATTTTCATAGTTCCCCAAAATGGCAATTTTATTTTTCTGGCAGCTAAACTTTAAAATGTATGCACCTCTTTAGGTTCATCCATATACTATATCTCCTGCTATAAATGTATACTCATGCATGATGTTGGGTTATCTGAATGACCTACTTCTGAATGACTTTATAACAAACACACTTATTACCCTATGGTGCCACACATGCATACAGTAGTTTACAGTATTTCAATTTTTGTCTGAGGCGTCCCCAAAGCCCTAGGTAGGGGCATATACTTGTGCCAGACAATTGGGTCTTGAGAGGGGTTGCTCCACTTAGAGTAAGTGTCGTTTTGTAAAAACAGTCCAGAGATTAGTCAGTAATCAAGGTAAAGGTTAATCAAACTTAAGGGTCCCAAGGATCTTGGTGGGCGCCCCTGTCTCTTGCTGGGTGCCCCTATCTCTTGGTTAGAGTACCTGTCCTTTAGCGGGCACCCCTGTCTCTTGGTGGACGTCCTTGTCTTTTAGCGGACACCCTTTGTCTCTTAGTGGGAGCCCCTGTCTTTTGGTGGGCGCCCTCCATCTTTTGGTGGGCCCCGCCCCTGCCTCTTGGTGGGCTACCGCTATCCCGGGCTTGTTAATTTCTTGTCATAAATCTAGCTTGTTGGCCTTTTTAAGTTTCGTTTTCCGATCACGCCTCCGTGTTACGCCACTGCATGCCGTATTAACTCTGCGATTGTGACAGGTTGACTGACTAACTGTCATGGATAATATATTATTTACAATAACCCAAATCTTACACACCCGCGCAGCCAAGCCTGCAAGCTGCGCACTGCCGCCCGCTGCTCATCAGCTTCGCTTCCGATCCAGACGTCATCCGCAACTGGTTAACTCGCGTCTGCCTAGTTGACAAAACTCCAAATAGTACATGCACAGAGACATCCGATGATCCTTCAGTAGGTGCCTTCGCCGACCCGGAACGTGACCTGTATCGACGCTTTGGTTTGAATCGTTCCGCTGTCAACAGCTGGGGCGTAGCGGCTCTCCATCACTACGCCCAACTGTCCGCTTGTGGTGTTAAAACGGACAAACCGGCCGATGTGAACACAGAGGATCTGCTGCAGATGGGTGGCGATTTTCTACTGAAAGTAGAATATAACGGATCGGGTAGTGATGCAGAGTGTCGGCTTGTGTTTAGTCAGGCAGGCGGATCGTCTACTGACCGACCGAGTATTGATACTATTCTAGCCAAGTGTCGCGAGTACATGTAGTGTAGCTAGCGTAGCTTATTAAATAACTTGTCGCTTTATGTTATGCTGGTGCTATTTTACCGGAAAATATGAACACTTAGTAGAATTGACTACGGACGTACAGAACACGTGCCCTAGGATAAATATGTTTGTAGGGACTACTGTCTGTACAGGATGTTTGTAAAGACTGCCGATTGTACAAGATGTTTGCAAGGATTGCTGTTTGTACAAGATGTTTGCAAGGACTGCTGTCTGTACATGTAGATGTTTGTAAGGACTGCTGTCTGTACAAGATGTTTGCAAAGACTGCTGTCTGTACATGTAGATGTTTGTAAGGACTGCTGTCTGTACAAGATGTTTGCAAAGACTGCTGTCTGTACATGTAGATGTTTGTAAGGACTGCTGTCTGTACAAGATGTTTGCAAAGACTGCTGTCTGTACATGTAGATGTTTGTAAGGACTGCTGTCTGTACAAGATGTTTGCAAAGACTGCTGTCTGTACAAGATGTTTGCAAGGACTGCTGTCGGTACAAGATGTTTGTAAGGACTGCTGTCTGTACAAAATGTTTGTAAGGACTGCTGTCTGTACAAAATGTTTGTAAGGACTGCTGTCTGTACAGGATTTTTGTAAGGACTGCTGTCTGTACAGGATGTTTTGAAAGGACTGCTGTCGGTACAAGATGTTGATGTTGCAGTCAAATACCAATATCCATTCTGCCATTCCAAAATAGTAGACTTATTACATGTATTACATTACACGCAGTTGACATATATATAGCGCATTAATGACGGTCTCGTAACGGAAAAACTTTCTATAGTTCGTTGAGACCCGATCGGACACAGTCTGAATGTAATCATTATATTTACACTTCAGATGCGTTATATTTGTCAATTGTTTTCTTCATAATAAATCCAGAATAAAAATACACTCAACTGTAAACTGATGTAAATCTTCAGTAATAAAAGCATGCACGACAATATTAATTTATTTTTATTAATTTTCAGAATGTAACTAAATATACTCTTACAAGATATTTGTTATAAACAACCCCAGCGCTAAAACTTGCACTGACTACAAACTGTTATAACGGCGATTGCATTAGATAGAAAAAGGAAAAGGGAAGTCTGATTTAAGGACATTTAAAGGGTAAAATGCCGGACACAAAGTTGATAAGTACAGGGTGTGCTATCAGAAATGTTTATAAAAGATTGGATAATCAATGATTAGAATACTGTCTCTTCTACATGTATATTGGAGTCGATGTCAGTTACACATGTAGTGATTATCTATGTACTGACACTGCAGTTATCGTATAGTTATAGTTATTCGTACAGCAAAGCTTAAAACGAATCTAACTATTCGAAAACAGAAGCAAACAGAAATCAAATAAGGAAGCTGCTGGTATTACAGAGTTAATGTGTTAGGCACAAGTTGTTATGTTTAAAGTTACATTCATAACCTGACTATTTTGACGGTGCAAAATTTGAATAGTAAAATTAGCAAAATTGAAACGTAAAACAGCAGCATACTAGATGAAGATGAGATCGACTAAGTGAAAGGGTAAGACAGGTAGAAATACTTGCTAGAAAAAAGCGTGTGCCACAGCGAGATCAACATGGAAATTATGCTGCACAGAGGATGCAACCAGAGTTAACTAGAAAACTAGAGGTGGACAGAGTAGGGAGTAGATAGAGTAGAGTGGACAGAGTAGGGAGTAGATAGAGTAGAGTGGATAGAGTAGGGAGTAGATAGAGTAGAGTGGACAGAGTAGAGAGTAGATAGAGTAGAGTGGATAGAGTAGGGAGTAGATAGAGTAGAGTGGACAGAGTAGGGAGTAGATAGAGTAGAGTGGACAGAGTAGGGAGTAGATAGAGTAGAGTGGACAGAGTAGGGAGTAGATAGAGTAGAGTGGATAGAGTAGGGAGTAGATAGAGTAGAGTGGACAGAGTAGAGAGTAGATAGAGTAGAGTGGATAGAGTAGGGAGTAGATAGAGTAGAGTGGACAGAGTAGGGAGTAGATAGAGTAGAGTGGACAGAGTAGGGAGTAGATAGAGTAGAGTGGATAGAGTAGGGAGCAGATAGAGTAGAGTGGATAGAGTAGGGAGCAGATAGAGTAGAGTAGATAGAGTAGGGAGTAGATAGAGTAGAGTGGATAGAGTAGGGAGCAGATAGAGTAGAGTGGATAGAGTAGGGAGCAGATAGAGTAGAGTAGATAGAGTAGGGAGCAGATAGAGTAGAGTAGATAGAGTAGGGAGTAGATAGAGTAGAGTGGACAATACAGAAAGAGCCAAAAGCATTTACAGAAGTGAAACAGCCGATGAAAATAAGCTCAAGATCAGACCATAGAAGTCCAGAGCCAGACCAGCACATTGCAAGCGGCGGCAATGGCCAGACACAGCAGGAGTCGCCGGGGCCGCAGCCAGGGCCACAGAAGCCATGCAGCCTTGCCCTCGGTGGAGCCGGCCGACTCCAAACCTGCGGTGCTGCCACCGTAGCGGGTGATTCTCAGCACGAACACCGCTCTGGACAGCACCAGGAACAGAGCCAGAGCTGCCAGCACCAGGGCTAGGAACAGAGCCACCGGGTGTTGATGATGCTGGCTCTTGGAAATCGCGTAAATCCTATTTCGATGTTGATACTCTGCGATTGGAACCTGCATTTGATTTTTTATTTTGAAATTACTGATTTTGATTTTGACATGAATGATTTTGATTTTGACATTACTGATTTTAATTTTAAGATGACTGATTTTGATTTTGACATGAATGAATTTGATTTTGAGATTACTGATTTTAATTTTAAGATTACTGATTTTGATTTTGACATGAATGAATTTGATTTTGAGATTACTGATTTTAATTTTGAGATAACTGATTTTGATTTTGACATGACTGATTTTGATTTTGACATGAATGAATTTGATTTTGACATTACTGATTTTAATTTTGAGATAACTGATTTTGATTTTGACATGACTGATTTTGATTTTGACATTACTTATTTTAATTTTGAGATTACTGATTTTGATTTTGACATGAATGAATTTGATTTTGACATTACTTATTTTAATTTTGAGATTACTGATTTTGATTTTGACATGACTGATTTTGATTTTGACATGAATGAATTTGATTTTGACATTACTGATTTTAATTTTGAGATTACTGATTTTGATTTTGACATGAATGAATTTGATTTTGGCATTACTGATTTTAATTTTGAGATTACTGATTTTGATTTTGACATGAATGAATTTGATTTTGGCATTACTGTTTTTTATTTTGAGATTACTGATTTTGATTTTGACATGAATGAATTTGATTTTGACGCTACTGATTTTAATTTTGAGATTACTGATTTTAATTTAGACATTACTGATTTTAATTTTGAGATTACTGATTTTAATTTTGAGATTACTGATTTTAATTTTAACATTACTGATCTTAATTTTGAGATTACTGATTTTAATATTGAGATTACTGATTTTGATTTTGACATGACTGATTTTGATTTTGACATTACTGATTTTGATTTTGACATTACTGATTTTGATTTTGACATTACTGATTTTGATTTTGACATTACTGATTTTGATTTTGACATTACTGATTTTGATTTTGACAGGAATGAATTTGATTTTGACATTACTGATTTTAATTTTAAGATGACTGATTTTGATTTTGACATGAATGAATTTGATTTTGAGATTACTGATTTTAATTTTAAGATTACTGATTTTGATTTTGACATGAATGAATTTGATTTTGAGATTACTGATTTTAATTTTGAGATAACTGATTTTGATTTTGACATGACTGATTTTGATTTTGACATGAATGAATCTGATTTTGACATTACTGATTTTAATTTTGAGATAACTGATTTTGATTTTGACATGACTGATTTTGATTTTGACATTACTTATTTTAATTTTGAGATTGCTGATTTTGATTTTGACATGAATGAATTTGATTTTGACATTACTTATTTTAATTTTGAGATTACTGATTTTGATTTTGACATGACTGATTTTGATTTTGACATGAATGAATTTGATTTTGACATTACTGATTTTAATTTTGAGATTACTGATTTTGATTTTGACATGAATGAATTTGATTTTGGCATTACTGTTTTTTATTTTGAGATTACTGATTTTGATTTTGACATGAATGAATTTGATTTTGACGCTACTGATTTTAATTTTGAGATTACTGATTTTAATTTAGACATTACTGATTTTAATTTTGAGATTACTGATTTTAATTTTAACATTACTGATCTTAATTTTGAGATTACTGATTTTAATATTGAGATTACTGATTTTGATTTTGGCATGACTGATTTTGATTTTGACATTACTGATTTTGATTTTGACATTACTGATTTTGATTTTGACATTACTGATTTTGATTTTGACATTACTGATTTTGATTTTGACAGGAATGAATTTGATTTTGACATTACTGATTTTAATTTTAAGACAACTGATTTTGATTTTGACATCAATGATTTTGATTTTTGACATTACTGATTTTGATTTTTGACATTACTGATTTTGATTTTGACATTACTGATCTTGAAACTACCGATTTTGATTTTAACACTACTGATTTTGATTTTTGACATTACTGATTTTGATTTTGACATTACTGATTTAGATTTTGACATTACTGATTTAGATTTTGACATTACTGATTTAGATTTTAACGATACTGATTTTGATTTTGACACTACTGATTTTGATTTTGACATTACTGATTTTGATTTTGACATTACTGATTTAGATTTTGACATTACTGATTTAGATTTTGACATTACTGATTTAGATTTTGACATTACTGATTTAGATTTTGACATTACTGATTTAGATTTTGACATTACTGATTTAGATTTTGACATTACTGATTTAGATTTTGACATTACTGATTTAGATTTTGACATTACTGATTTAGATTTTGACATTACTGATTTAGATTTTAACGATACTGATTTTGATTTTGACATTACTGATTTTGATTTTGACATTACTGATTTTGATTTTGACATTACTGATTTTGATTTTGACATTACTGATTTTGATTTTGACATTACTGATTTTGATTTTGACATTACTGATTTTGATTTTGACATTACTGATTTTGATTTTGACAGGAATGAATTTGATTTTGACATTACTGATTTTGATTTTGACATTACTGATTTTGACATTACTGATTTAGATTTTACCTTATCTTGATGCTGCTGCTGGGGCCCTCGACGTTTAACAAGGGATCGACGAAACGACAAGTCGTGATCGGAGTCCGCATAATCGGTGTCACTTTTCGAGGAGCCAGACCCAGTAGCAGACAAAGGAGCCGCCGTTTGCTTAACGCCAACCATTCGATTTGTTAGCGACTGTTTCTCTAGTTTTGGAATTTTTCTATTCCTTTTTGGAAGCTTATTCCTTGATCTGTTGCCGGCAGGTGGCGGCGGCCGACAAGAGCCGGGGCCGCTGGCTACGCCGACCGGGATGCCGCGAGCTCGCATCCTGCAGCGCTGCTCTTCGATACGGCGCCCAGCGGCTAGCAGGTCGCGAGTGGCCTCCGGTGAGCTCCAGAGACGCTCAGCTACTGCGGAAGCGAGAGGCCTGTTGGATTGGTGGGACACGGGGGTGAATGTGTGAAGCTTGTAGCCCAGCTTTATGAACAGGGTTTGTAAGTGTAATTGGAGCCGTTGAGGACTTTAGGCTGAAATCTGATTCTAAATGATCATGTGGTGCGGAGTTTCTGGGGTTGAAGATGTAGCATTTACGAGCTATGGGTTTTAGTTGTGGTATTTCATCAGGATTGGTGTGGGATTCAATGGGATTCGTGTGGGATTCAATATGATAAATTGTGGGATTCAATAGGATGTAGTGTGGGATTCAATAGGATGTAGTGTGGGATTCAATAGGATGTGGTGTGGGATTCAATAGGATGTGGTGTGGGATTCAATAGGATGGGTGTGGGATTCAATAAGGTGGGGTGTGGAATTCAATAGAATGGATGTGGGATTCAATAGCATGTGGTGTGGGATTCAATAGGATGTGGTGTGGGATTCAATAGAATGGGTGTGGGATTCAATAGGATGGGGTGTGGGATTCAATAGGATGTGGTGTGGGATTCAATAGGACGGGGTGTGGGATTCAATAGGATGGGTGTGGGATTCAATAGGATGGGTGTGGGATTCAATAGGATGGGTGTGGGATTCAATAGAATGGGTGTGGAATTCAATAGAATGGGTGTGGGATTCAATAGGATGGGGTGTGGGATTCAATAGGATGGGTGTGGGATTCAATAGGATGGGTGTGGGATTCAATAGAATGGGTGTGGGATTCAATAGAATGGGTGTGGGATTCAATAGAATGGGTGTGGGATTCAATAGGATGGGGTGTGGGATTCAATAGGATGGGTGTGGGATTCAATAGAATGGGTGTGGGATTCAATAGGACGGGGTGTGGGATTCAATAGGACGGGGTGTGGGATTCAATAGGATGTGGTGTGGGATTCAATAGGATGTGGTGTGGATTTAACAGGATGTGGTGTGGGATTCAATAGGATGTGGTGTGGGATTCAATAGGATGGGGTGTGGGATTCAATAGGATGTGGTGTGGGATTCAATAGGATGTGGTGTGGGATTCAAGGAGATAAAATCTGATGGAGTGCAGCGTCAATCCTCAAGTGGCCTTACCAAATCCTCTGCAGCACAGTATTATCGTCTTGGTATTCGTTCCACATGCAGGCTTCACCGCCAAGAACGTTGGCCATCCAAGAAGGCGGCGGTGGCTGCTGCTGCTGTTGCTGCTGAGGTGGCGGCTGCTGCTGCGGCATCTGCTGTTGAAACGGTCCGCCATTATAAGTGCCAGCATAATTAGCAATAGGATCGCACAGGTACATTTTAGTCCACTGAGGACCGTACTCTAGCCTGTCCAGGTACCAGCAGGTGCTGTAGAGAACTCGGTAGCCAGCTTGGGCGACCATGGCTACATCGGAGGCTTCGCCTTTCCATACCTGCACTATGGTGCCTCTCTTTAGCTAAAATGAGAAAAATAGAGTAAGACATATTGTATTACTACTACTAATAGTACGAGCGTATTATTGAACTTAAGTTAGATTTTCATAAAGTTTTCGAAACTTAGAAAACAGAAAGATCGTTACTGTAGTTTACTGCAAAACTGGCTACACTTCAATGTATTGTAATTAGTTATCATTCTGATAAAAACTCCTCTACTCCAGATGTACACACACTGGCCATAGAATAAAACCCTTTACCCCAGATGTACATAGACCATAGAATAAAACCCCTCTACCATAGATTTACACACACTGGCCATAGAATAAACCCCACTCTACCCCAGATGCACACACACTGGCCATAGAATAAAACCCCTCTACCCCAGATGTACACACACTGGCCATAGAATAAACCCCACTACCCCAGATGTACACACTGGCCATAGAATAAAACCCCCTCTACCCCAGATGTACACACTGGCCATAGAATAAACCCCTCTACCCCAGATGTACACACTGGCCATAGAATACAACCCCCTCTACCCCAGATGTACACACACTGGCCATAGAATAAACCCCCCTTTACCCTAGATGTGCACATACTGGCCATAAAATAAAACCTCCTCGCAACCCCAGATGTACACACAACATTTACTAAAGAATCGAATTTACTCGAATCAGAAGCCATTTGTCACCAAAACTCACCATAACACCGTGATCGTAAGCCTCTTGCCATACAATAAAACCGCGTTTATTACTATTTGACTTGCCGGCACTCAAAGATGTTATGATATTTTGCAATCTGTGGGTATTGGTACGGTGTAAACAACATTCAATAAAAGAAGAGTGGGAGTGCAAACTAACTAAAATCCACACAGCAAGTAACTTTACCGTCGAAAATAATAATCAATCAGCTGATCACTCCTAGAGAAACCAAAATCAGCTCGCATTCGATTCACAATGGGATTATTATCCCTGTAAGGTGATAATAGAGCTTTGACATTAATGTTTGTTATAAGCTACGAGTACAACAGATAAACATTAAACACTTACCAACAAGAGGTGCCAACTTCGTCAGCTCCAAGATGAATATAATTATCTTTGAATACGCTAGAAATTTCTGCGTACAGCTTTTTAAGGAAATCGAAGGTAGCATTCAATGCCGGATTCATGGGACCATAGAAACCGGTCCAGCGGTTGGCATAGTTGAAGCATTGCGTGAAAATTTCCGGATAGCCAAGAGACCAGCTGTGCGTGTGGGCTGAAAATTTTACAGGCATGGCGTTTCTTAATTTCTGCTTTTAGTAGCATATAGATAGAAAACTTAAGCTAAATGGAAAGGTTTTGAGTTACTTGAGGATGTGTATGTCTTGAGTAAAGGCTTAGTATGTGTGCATCTGGGGTAGAAGGGTTCTATTTTATTGCCAGTGTGTACATCTGGAGTGAGGGGGTTTTATTCTATGGCCAATGTGTGTACATCTGGGGTGAGGGGGTTTTATTCTATGGCCAGTGTGTGTACATCTGGGCCGAGGGGGTTATATTCTATGGCCAGTGTGTACACATCTGGGATAGAGGGGTTTTTATTCTATAGCCAGTGTGTACATCTGGGGTAGAGGGGGTTGTATTCTATGGCCAGTGTGTACATCTGGGGTAGAGGGGGTTGTATTCTATGGCCAGTGTGTACATCTGGGGTAGAGGGGTTTATTCTATGGCCAGTGTGTACATCTGGGGTAGAGGGGGTTTTATTCTATGGCCAGTGTGTGTACATCTGGGGTAGAGGGGTTCATTCTATGGCCAGTGTGTGTACATCTGGGATAGAGGGGGTTTTATTCTATGGCCAGTGTGTACATCTGGGGTAGAGGGGTTGTATTCTATGGCCAGTGTGTACATCTGGGGTAGAGGGGGTTGTATTCTATGGCCAGTGTGTACATCTGGGGTAGAGGGGGTTTTATTCTATGGCCAGTGTGTACATCTGGGGTAGAGGGGTTCATTCTATGGCCAGTGTGTGTACATCTGGGATAGAGGGGGTTTTATTCTATGGCCAGTGTGTACATCTGGGGTAGAGGGGTTGTATTCTATGGCCAGTGTGTACATCTGGGGTAGAGGGGTTTATTCTATGGCCAGTGTGTACATCTGGGGTAGAGGGGGTTGTATTCTATGACCAGTGTGTACATCTGGGATAGAGGGGGTTTTATTCTATGGCCAGTGTGTACATCTGGGGTAGAGGGGGTTGTATTCTATGACCAGTGTGTACATCTGGGGTAGAGGGGGTTGTATTCTATGGCCAGTGTGTGAACATCTGGGGTAAAGGTATTTGCTTCAGCTGGAAGGATTTTCATAGCATTTATCAAACCAAAGTTCGGCATGACTTACCAGGCGTGTCAAACTCGGGTATAACTCGTATGCCCCGAACTCTGGCGTACTCAATTATCTCTCGAATATTGGATAATGAGTAAATGCTATTACTATCATATGCGCCCTGTGTGTTAAAAAATGTTGTTTAGAGTAAACAAATAATTAAAGCATAGTAAAAAACACTTTAAAACGTTTTTTTACCTTCTCAGATAGCTTAGGAAATACCACACTCTGATAGGGAAACGACTGATCGTCCACAATGTGCCAGTGAAATACATTTAACTTGTTCATCTCCATGGCGTCCTGTAGGTTTAAAAAATAGATGGATAGATAGACATACAGGCACTAAGGCAGACTGACAGACAGAAAGACAGACTGATATGCAGACATACAGACAGACAGACAGACAAACAGACAGGCAGACAGACAGACAGACAAACAGACAGGCAGACAGACAAACAGACAGGCAGACAGACACAGACAGACCTACACCAAGGCAGACAGACAGACGGACAAACAGACAGACAGACAGACACCAAGGCAGACAGGCAGACAGACAGACAGACACACAGAGACAGACAGACAGACACAGACAGACCTACACCAAGGCAGACAGACAGACAGACACACAGAGACAGACAGACAGACACAGACAGACCTACACCAAGGCAGACGACAGACAGACGGACAAACAGACAGGCACCAAGGCAGACAGGCAGACAGGCAGACAGACAGACAGACACACAGAGACAGACAGACAGACACCAACGCAGACACACAGACTGAGTGCAATCAACAATAGAAACTCACTAGATTAGTTTTTAGAGTCTCCATACTTAGGTAATGTCGGGACGTATCCACCAGCAAGCCGCGGTGCTTGAATCTTGGCTTATCAAATATTGTTGTACTGTTAACGTACAGCTGAAATTAATAACAACAGACGGGCAATGCTAACTTCATGTGAAAATATGTAATAATAATGAATGATAAGCGGAACTCACAGCTGCATCTTGAGTCTGCCACACCAGCTGGCTGAAAGTTTGCAGGCCGCGCAGAACACCCCACGGCTCTGGGGCACTGAGCACCGCTTCAGTTTTGCTAATCTTTAGCGTGTCTAAGAGCGGTTAATTAAAGAAGAAATATAGATAATTAACTACGAGCAGAAATGCATCGAGCCACACTGATAGCGCGACACTGACAGGAAAAAACCTTTTTGACTAAGCAAATTAATAATATTATTATGTTATATTGTGCGCATATAACGTAGATTATATGCAAATCTTTTTTGCATAGCTAGTTTTACCCTTAAGGCGGTTAATAGCAGAGTTGGCTAGAGGATTGAGGAGAAGAAAGGAGAGGGGAGAAGAGAGAATATGAGAGGAGAGGAGAGAGAAGAGAGAATAGATGTAGGGAGAGGAGAGGGAAGGAGGGATAAGAGAGTAGAGGAAAGACAGAAGCGGGTAGAGGAGAAGAGAGAAGACAGAAGAGAAAAGAGGTGAGGAGAGGAGAAGAGAGGAGACAGAGGAGAAGAGAGTAGAGGAGATTAGAGGAGAGGAGAGAGAATATTAGAGAAAAGAAGAAACTGACCGCACACACGACTGCAGCAATGTATAGAAGACACGCAGTTTACAAGAAACATAAAATCCAAAATCAAGAAAGTTACACATAAAACAGTCAGCTCTCACAGCTCTCATCCATGTCCAGACTGGGCATCAGAGGCGCCGTTCGCCACTTTTCATCAGAAGACTGAATAGTCAGCCGCACACTGAGCTGCCAAATGTGTCCATCAGCATCAGCGGCAGCTCCAGCGGCCACACTAACGGCTCTCTGATCAACAATCACCCGCCTATACCGTTGAAAAGCCATTTTGAGCAGCTCAACAACCGCTATCGGACAATCAGACTCTGTTGGGCTAGTTAAAACAAACTGAAATTCTTTAGCCGCTAAGCTGAGCTGCTCCGGCGCGGTAATGCGACCCCGACTGCGACTGGTGTACTGACGAGTCGGTCGGGGCCAGGCCTCACCGAGGCTGGGGAACGGCGCTCGCCAAACGTGAAACTCAGTGTCTGGCGGGTCCAACAGCGCAAAGTTGTTCTCCCCAGCTAGGCCAACATCGTCAGGTATGGGACGTTGCGTTGGTACAGCTGGAGTTGCAAGCTTCTGACGCACTTCCTTGTGGAGGATGGCGCCTGGCTCATGCTGGATGAGTCGGGAATTGGAATTGCCGAAATCTGGGTCCCGATTCTGCTGAGCAGGTGTTGAGACAGGAGAATACTCTTAATGTTGGATTTTTCTGTGAGTATTGAGATGAAAATTGCATCTCATAGTGAGACTCTTTAGCCTTGATAATAATCTCATAGTCGGAATCTGAAATTGAGAATCTCAGGTAGAGAATCTTTACATTGAGAATCTTAGGTTGAGAATCTGACAATGAGAATATCAGGTTGAGAATCTGACATTAAGAATCTCAGATTGAGAATCTGACTCTGAGATGAAATTCTTAGGTTTAGAATCTGACACTGAGATGAGAATCTCAGGTTGAGAACCTGATACTGAGATGAGAATCTCAGGTTAAGAATCTGACAATGAGATGAGAATCTCAGGTTGAGAATCTGACATTAAGAATAACATTATTTAAGAATGTTAATAACATTTACCTGACACAAAATCAGGTCAATTGGCACCAGCAGAAGTAACAGCGGTGTCAACTGGTGCCCGGAGACTGGAAACCAAGCAAGCATCGACATGCTCGAGGGCTGACCAGCGCAGGGTCAACAACCAGTTCGCCCCAGAGGCCCGGCTGTTTTGTTTAATTTCTTAATTTTAAAAGCAATTTTTTGTTCTGCAGAAGACGGTTGAAGCTGAAACAGGTGTGATAAATCAGAGTTAATCACTTAATTGCTATTTCGTATATCTATTTTTAGTTTTGTGAAGATTGAATATTGGAATTGTGAAGGCTGTGAAGATTGAGATTGTGAAGACTGTGAATATTGGGATTGTGAAGACTGTGAATATTGGGATTGTGAAGACTGTGAATATGAAGATTGTGAAGATTGAGATTGTGAAGACTGTGAAGATTGTGATCGTGAAGACTGTGAATATTGGGATTGTGAAGACTGTGGAGATTGGGATTGTGAATGATGTTAAGATTGTGATTGTAAAGACTGTGACGATTGGAATTTTGAAGGCTGTGTGAATATTGGGATTGTGAAAGTGAATATTCGAATTGTGAATACTGGGTTTGTGAAAATAGGGAATATCTGAAATGTGAATACTGGGTTTGTGAAAATAGTGAATATTCGAATTGTGAATATTGGAATAGGGAACTTTTTGATGATGTGATAAATAAGCTCATGTAACAAAAAATGAAACAAAGCCAACGCATTTTACTGCTAATGAGAATAAAAAAAATTTTTTTTTTGTTTTTGGTAAAACCAAGGCACAAGCCTCAACAAGCGAGGAAACGTATGGACGGATTAGTAGTTCATTGAAAAAAAAACAGAATTAAGCAAATATTTCCTGCTCAACAAAACTTTAACCACCTCTAATAACACATCTACGAAATAGGCAGCAAAAATCAGCGATGAAAATACAGGCAATTGATTGAAAAATTTAAGGCAGCACCTTCACATTAATAATAGCAAACTATATTGTTTTTACAAAGAATATCATTGTATACGCAAACACATTATTTACATGCTATACCCTAATATTTGGCCTGTTATAACCCCAATATGTGATCTCTTATATCCCTAATATTTGGCCTATCATATCCCAATATTTGGCCTGAATTATATCCCTCATATTTGACACGTTATATCCCTACTATTTGGCCTGTTATATCCCTATATTTGGCCTGTTATATCCCTAATATTTGGCCTGTTATATCCCTAATACTTGGCCTGTTATATCCCTAATATTTGGCCTGTTATATCCCTAATATTTGGCCTGAATTATATTCCTTATATTTGACATGTTATATCCCCACTATTTGGCCTGTTATATCCCTAATATTTGGCCTGTTATATCCCCACTATTTGGCCTGTTATATCCCTAATATTTGGCCTGTTATATGCTCAATATTTGATGTTTTATCTGTGATATCCCTAATATCTGAGCCTGCGAATAAAACTAATTAAAAAACAAGAAAACGAAAATAACGATGACCTCATATCAAAAACAATTAATTAATTTTTATTGAAATCACACTTTATCTTAGTAAATAAAATGCAGCAATTTAAAGATTAATCTTATTGAGTAAGGAATATTAATGAGATTACAGTATAAAATGAAGAGGAAAATCATAAGGAATATTATTGGATCTCTCATAAAGATGTTAAAAATTTAAAGAGCCAGCCTTGTAAAATCATAACTTGAGTTCCATAAAAAATGAGTTCAGGTCAAGCTTCGATAGGACTCAGCTCCTGAATCTGACGGATCAGATATTGCTTCTCATCAACAAACTGACTGTCCGACTGTCTGTCAGACTGGAAGCGTTGCAGAAACTCCACAAGCCGGTCCCGATTCTGCACCAGGATGCTTTGCACTGCACGGGGCTTGTGCGGGTTGGCCACGAACACCTGGGGAAAAGGGTGCCGTGGTTAGAACTCAGATATACATGCTATCCCCTACCTGAGTCTTCAGGATGAACCGCTGCTATCCCCTACCTGAGTCTTCAGGATAAATCGCTGCTATCCCTTACCTGAGTCTTCAGGATAAATCGCTGCTATCCCCTACCTGAGTCTTCAGGATGAACCGCTGCTATCCCCCTCCCTGAATCTTCAGAATGAACCACTGCTATCCCCCTCCCTGAATCTTCAGGATGAACCACTGCTAAACCCCTCCCTGAATCTTCAGGATGAACCACTGCTATCCCCCTCCCTGAATCTTCAGGATGAACCACTGCTAAACCCCTCCCTGAATCTTCAGGATGAACCACTGCTAAACCCCTCCCTGAATCTTCAGGATGAACCACTGCTATCCCCCTCCCTGAATCTTCAGGATGAACCACTGCTAAACCCCTCCCTGAGTCTTTACAATGCCATAAAATGAAACCTATGCTCATCATTCATACAGCAGGACGCATAGTGTGCGCAGAGTTACAAAAAAACCTTTCGAACGTGTCAATCGCCAATCGTAAAAAGTTAGCTTTATCACGTCAATGAGGATGTCGATCATAAATTATTCAGAGACTAGCACATTATGGCCTATACTAATCTAATCACTATGACCTGCTGAATGACGCACACAGACAGACTAACAGACAGTCAATGTAACTACAGATTCTAAAAATAACATTAGGAAACGTGCTGTATTAAGTAAGGGCACTTAGTATTGTTTATAACTCAAGCGCAATCGACCTACTGATTAACAATTTACAAAGGTAAGTGCAAAGCAAAATCGCCCGCACTAAGCTGCATGGAGACAGTCTCATTAATTTGTTATTAAGCTAGGCTATGGGTAATTATAAATAGCTCCTAACTCTATACTGCCATCGAATGGTAGTTTGTCTGAATTGATCGCAAAATCTCAGTGAATCTTTCGAAATCTCACAGTAATTTCTCAAAACCTTATAGGAAATCTCTCAAAATCCCACAATAAATCTTTCCAAATCTCACAGTAAATCTCTCAAAATCTCACAGTAAATCTTTAAAAAATCTCACAGTACATCTCTTAAAAATCTAACAATAAATCTCTCCAAATCTTACAGTAAACCTCTCAAAATCTCACAGTAGATTTCTCAAAATCTCACAATAAATTTCTCGAAATCTCGAAGTAAATCTCTCGAAATCTCACAGCAAATCTCTCGAAATCTCACAGTATATCTCTCGAAATCTCACAGTAAATCTCTCGAAATCTCACAGTAAATCTCTCGAAATCTCACAGTAAATCTCTCGAAATCTCACAGTAAATCTCTCGAAATCTCACAGTAAATCTCTCGAAATCTGACAGTATATCTCTCGAAATCTCACAGTAAATCTCTCAAAATCTCACAGCAAATCTCTCGAAATCTCACAGCAAATCTCTCGAAATCTCACAGTATATCTCTTGAAATCTCACAGTAAATCTCTCGAAATCTCACAGTATATCTCTCGAAATCTCACAGTAAATCTCTCAAAATCTCACAGCAAATCTCTCGAAATCTCACAGCAAATCTCTCGAAATCTCACAGTATATCTCTTGAAATCTCACAGTAAATCTCTCGAAATCTCACAGTATATCTCTTGAAATCTCACAGTAAATCTCTCGAAATCTCACAGTATATCTCTTGAAATCTCACAGTAAATCTCTCGAAATCTCACAGTATATCTCTTGAAATCTCACAGTAAATCTCTCGAAATCTCACAGTATATCTCTTGAAATCTCACAGAAAAATCTCTTGAAATCTCACAGTAAATCTCTCGAAATCTCACAGTATATCTCTTGAAATCTCACAGAAAAATCTCTTGAAATCTCACAGTAAATCTCTCGAAATCTCACAGTAAATCTCTTGAAATCTCACAGTAAATCTCTCGAAATCTCACAGCAAATCTCTCGAAATCTGACAGTATATCTCTCGAAATCTCACAGTAAATCTCTTGAAATCTCACAGTAAATCTCTCGAAATCTCACAGTAAATCTCTCGAAATCTCACAGTAAATCTCTCGAAATCTCACAGTATATCTCTCGAAATCTCACAGTAATCTCCCAGTGAATAATCTCCTAAAATCCCTTCTTGATTTAGCTGCAGGGTGGTCGGTAGACACAGCGGGGAGGCGAGGGTCACCCATTCCGCTAGCCCCTAAAGGCGAGCAGACAGGCAGAGGCGTGTCTCGAAATCTCACAAAATTTTACAGTGAATCTCTAAAAATCTCACAGCAAATCTCTTGAAATCTCACAGTGTCTCTCGAAATCTCACAGTATATCTCTTGAAATCTCAGTATCTCTCGAAATCTCACATTAAATCTCTCGAAATCTCACAGTATATCTCTCGAAATCTCACATTAAATCTGTCACAGCAAATCTCTTGAAACCTCACAGTAAGTCCTCGATTCCAACAATTAAATCAAGTTTACCTTGAAACAGTGAAACGCTTCAAACGCGATTTGCTTCTGTCGACTTTTCAAAGCGTTCATAATCGGTTTCAGATTGTCTGCACTGGCGATGTACTTGGTCATCACGCTGTAGTTGTAGCGATCGAGCAGAATCTCGCCTAGCAACTGAAATTATTAATAATTATTCAAGATATTAATGAGACTATGATGCTATGACAGGGCCACTGTACACTCTGTGTGAGCGTGTGTTCTTGCGCAACGATGATTCGCTGATTCAGGGTGTAAAGCGGACAGCGGGTGTACAGCAATGCCACTGATAGTCTTACAGTGAAAGGTGAAGTACACAATTTAGTCAGTTTTTATGGATCTTTTTTGATTATCGATCCCCTCATTGAGGGAAAGTGTGTTGCTACAGTTGGAGACTATGTTGAGGAGGCTGCCCTTAAAGGTTGATGATGATGATGAATGAGTTTGAGAATGGATGAATGAGAATGAGAATTTTTATCGTGACTTAGAAACCTTTCAAAAATACATAGATTAGAAAAAGCAACCAACCTTCAAAGCCTGCCTCTTAGTGACATAGTTCTCCGACTCAATTAGTCGTTTATAATTGTCGAAAAATTCTACATAATTCTGTTCGAGAAACCGAGCTACAACAGCTTTGTGCCTTGTTAGCAAATCTTTTAAAGTTGTGAAAGCGTCAGAGCTGACATCAAAGGCCGTGCCGTGCACGTGATCGAATAGCCGATAGAAGCCGCTCGAATCCCATAGGAACGCTTCGGCAACGCGTTCGTGACGGCATGCCTCTCGGAGCATGCCACCGAAGGTGATGGCGTGCTCAGGTCGATGGTAGCCATCTACCAGCTTGTACAGTACCTGATGAGTTGGTTGTTTTTTTAGCTGTCAGTTTTTATTGATAATAAATCAGTTAGCGATTGAAATGTGATCATTAGGCGATTCTAATGACTGGATGACCATATTAGGCGATTCTAATGACTGGATGACCATATTAGGCGATTCTAATGACTGGATGACCATATTAGGCGATTCTAATGACTGGATGACCATATTAGGCGATTCTAATGACTGGATGACCATATTAGGCGATTCTAATGACTGGATGACCATATTAGGCGATTCTAATGACTGGATGACCATATTAGGCGATTCTAATGACTGGATGACCATATTAGGCGATTCTAATGACTGGATGACCATATTAGGCGATTCTAATGACTGGATGACCATATTAGGCGATTCTAATGACTGGATGACCATATTAGGCGATTCTAATGACTGGATGACCATATTAGGCGATTCTAATGACTGGATGACCATATTAAGCGATTCTAATGACTGGATGACCATATTAGACGATTCTAATGACTGGATGACTATATTAGACAATTTTAGACACTGGATGACTATATAAGACGATTTTAATGACTGGATGAAAATATTAGGCGATTCTAATGACTAGATGACCATATTAGGCGATTCTAATGACTGGATGACCATATTAGGCGATTCTAATGACTGGATGACCATATTAGGCGATTCTAATGACTGGATGACCATATTAGACGATTCTAATGACTGGATGACTATATTAGACAATTTTAGTCACTGGATGACTATATAAGACGATTCTAATGACTGGATGACCATATTAGGCGATTCTAATGACTAGATGACCATATTAGGCGATTCTAATGACTGGATGACCATATTAGGGAATTCTAATGACTGGATGACCACATTAGATAATTCTAATGACTGGATGACCATATTAGACGATTTTAATGACTGGATGACTATATTAGACAATTTTAGTCACTGGATGACTATATAAGACGATTTTAATGACTGGATGACCATATTATGACGATTCTAATGACTGGATGACCATATTAGGCGATTCTAATGACTAGATGACCATATTAGGCGATTCTAATGACTGGATGACCACATTAGATAATTCTAATGACTGGATGACCATATTAGACGATTTTAATGACTGGATGACTATATTAGACAATTTTAATCACTGGATGACCATATTATGACGATTCTAATGACTGGATGACCATATTAGGCGATTCTAATGACTGGATGACCATATTAGGCGATTAATGATTGAATGACCACATTAGGCGATTCTAATGATTTAATGACCACATTAGGCGATTCTAATGATTGAATTACTATATTATGCGATTCTAATGACCGAATGACTATATTAGGCGATTCTAATGATAAAATGACAGAAACTTTTAGCACAATTATCATTAAGCGACTACTATAGCAGACAATTAACCTTTAAATTACCTGTCTATTCTCCAGGATATACTCAACAGCTGGATACCGGTTGCCAATCTGTTTAGAGAGCAAATTACCAAACAGGTGTTCAATAAATTTGGCGCACTCAAAGTCTACCCGATCGATGCAATCGAGCAGCATTGGCAGAAATCCTGAGCACTCTTGACTGAAAGCTACTCTAGTTACTTCAGACAGGGCTTCGCTCAACCTGGACTTTTCGATTGCAGCCTCATGAGACTCGCGATTGCTTGAACCTGCTCCAGACGCCTCTAATCGATTAGTTAGCAACAGCTTCAACGAAGCAATGGATTTGGCGACTTCTTCGTGTGCTCGCTTGAATTCGCGGCTATCAGAGCTGCTGTGCTGAAGCAACGAGCGCAATGCGGACTGCAACTGCAGCACCAAATCTCTGGGAGATTTGTGACGACCAAATCTGAGCATAGCTATGCAAATGGCTGAGGTTTGCGTAAATCATGAATTGATATTTAAACCAAACTTACCAAAACAAAGTCAGTTCCGCAGTAACAACATAATTTTGTTTTTCTATCTTGAATTTGAGCCCTTGATGCCAAACTGACACAGCCAGATAGTAGTTTTCCAAGCCAGATAGTATCTTTTCTTCCATTTATGTTTTATTTGAAAAATCAATAATTTTATTGTCTTTAGGATTTTTTGAATTTCAAGACTTTCTACAACTTGCTGTTTGGAGACTTGACAAATAGACAGTATAAAAAGCAGAGTAGACATAATGGTAATTTTTTTATTATTGCTTTTTTTGCTTGTACTAATGCTAGCTGGCATTGTGTTTTTTAAAGTGATTTTAATTTGGACCCATTATGTTGAATGTCAGTGATTTGAGGTTGTATACAATGTTGGGCATTGTTGATACTCTAAAAAGTATTGCTGATACTTTTGTTAACAATTATTTGTTGTTCTAAATATTATTGTTATTAACTGTTTTTCTATTTACAGCATTGTAAATCTCTTATGTCTGACGTCTACATAATACAGGGACAACTTAATACTTGGGATTGAAACTACAAAGTTGGAGGCCAATCTATTAAAAAAACTTAGTCCTTAAAAAGCATTACTAAAACATTGGTTGTATAATATTAGTGCTGACCTTTCTTCACATTTTCATTATAAACTAACTGGAACTGGATAAAAAGAAACTTCAAATATCAACTTTTTAAACATAAAAAATATAGGGTTTAGACAAGACCTCTATGATCAAGTTCAAGATTAATAAATAGTTGGATAGTCACAAATCTTGAATTCTTTCTCAAGATCTTAAAACCAAGATTGAGATGGAAAAAAGTGCCAAAATCATAATTAGTTTACATTTCAACTCTTGAAGTTATTTCAAAATTAGCAGTTGTGATATTATCTGACACCTTAAAGATTGGTGAAAATATTAAAGAGCTGGAGCAAATATGATAAGTACTTTAAGGATACCCCTTATATTAGATTTTGAACTTTTTTACAAACTACAATTAGTCTAAATAAGAAAACAGTAATATAATATTTCTTTCAAAAATTTATCCTATCCTTTTTTGTTTAAATTCATCCTTATTAAAGAACTTTTAATAGCCCAAAAAGCTGGCTAAAAATGAAAATCACTAATAAATTATATGGGAGAAATATCCAGACAATAGGCTATATATAAGCAATATTTCCTGGCACTTTTATAGCAAGCTACTTATACACAAAGTTTAAATTATTAAAGCAAAAAAGATTCTTGAATGCTATTTATTTAGTTTAATGTTTAAATAAAAATGCTACAATTTTTATTGGATACTGAGATTTTAAAAAATAAGGTAAAACATAGTCTGCTTGCAATAAGCAGTATCTGATATTCTATTGTTTATTTCAACTAGTTTTTCCATTAGAAACAATTGTCAGCAGCAAACAATAAAGCAATGAAATATATTTTATGCTATGTTTAGATTTACAAGTTAAAAAGTTAGGTATAAATTTTGTTTTGGGGCCATTAGTTGAAGAGTTAAATGATTTATATCTAAACAATTTTGCTATTGTAGAAGCAATTAATTTAAATTTACCTATTGTTGCCTGTTTTATGACTAGAGATAATTTATCCATGTATTAAATGATAGGATTAAATAAGTGTTTTCTAGTGGATTTATTTGTAGGTTCTGTAAAAAAATTATATTGACACTTGTAGTATTGATACTGAAAATTTAAGCAATTCTTTTCAATTTGATTTAAGAACTCATGCATCAATTATTGATTCATCATTTAATTTATCAAATGGCTTTGTTTTGCAATCTATTTTAAGCAATATTTTCTATGTTGAGCTACCATATTTCTTTGCCCCTGATATTATGCATGATATATTAGAAGGAATGTCACATATTGTAGTATGTATTATATTAAATTATGCAATGAAAAACTTAAGTATTAGTATTGAATAGATTAATCAACAAATTTCAAAGGTTCTTAAAGTTTCAATGCCTAAAATAACTAAGTATAATATACAAAACTTTCATTTACCTTGTACTGCAAGTCAAATGTTTAGCATATTACAATATTTTGGGCTTTTATTTGTACATTTGTTTGATCTTGAGAACAAGATTTGGGCTCCTTATCTATATCAGCATCAATTTACCGATATTGTATTTTCACCTTGTACTAATAATTTTATAAATATAGAGTATTTTCAGCATCTTATTGCTTTTCAGCTTGAAAAAAATATGAGTACACTAAACAGAATCCTAAATACAAGTGTAAATTACATTATATTTGTCATTATCCAGAGTTATATAATTTATACAATGGTTTGTACGAGCGTATTACCTTTGGACAATGAGAAATGAAGCAGAGCACCAAATAATTAAAGATATAAGTAGAAGGTCTAGGAATTTTAAAAATGTTGCTTTTACATGTGCTAAAAAGTTCCAAATTCAAAAAGCACTAATAATTTCTAGTTATACACTTTTAGAGATTCAGTATTCAAGTATAATTCCTACAAAATTTGACTCCATTTTAGAACATACTGAGCAGTTACAACTTTGTAAAAAACTTAATATTGTTTATTTGATTTTAGGAAACATTTGCTTTGTCTGTAAAGGGCTAAAGTTTAAAGGTTTTCATTATATTAGCCTGAACAATAAATTTAAGATATGTAGTACCAATAGTACAAAATAATAAAGTAAAATTTTTACTAATAAGCAATATTCTTTAAGTTCATAATAAATGGATTCTTGTTTGTAAGCAAGTCAGAAGTCAATTTCTATGTCATTTACATTGCTTTTCATGTACAATCAACAATGATATTACTATTTTAATTGAATTAGGAGAGCACTTGCCCCATAGGCCTATTCAATTAACATTGATAAAAGGTCTGTTATTTGTTGCAATAAAATACTCATTTAATCTTGAATATTAAACTCAAAATTTATTTAGCTAATTTGGTATATTTTTTCATAGCATGTTGAGTCTTTTTAGACTTTGTGCAATTCTAAAGGCAGCTTACCCTGATGCTAATGTCCTTTTATAGGCTTATGACAATTACCCTTTGGTTTTCTAAAAAACATTACTATCTTGATAGCTGTACTGGTTTTCCAGCTCTTTTCACACCTCAAAAGTTGCTGATTTGCTGCTATTAATCTGGCATGTAAGTCTTACAGACTTGTGCCTATGTCTTACAAAGTCTACTTTTAGTTTGGGTAACTTATTTTTATGGTGTTTTTAGTATATATTTAAATCTCAATATATTTATCTTTACTGTAAAAATTTTACTTGAAAAACTACTGTTACTATTACTTATGGAATTAGCTTACCATTATAAAGAAAATTATCTTACTATTATTAGTTGCTTAATATTCAACTACCACTGTGCATTGTTTTGTCAGATTTAGCCACTGTATGAATGCTAGCTGACAAAAGATGGAGCCATGTATTGTAACAATATGGCTTAAGTATATCCCTACCCTGAAGGCTGATGCCTTGGGCAAGTTGGCATAGAAATTTAGAGTAAATTTCAGCTATTTAAAAGAAATGTTATGTTATGATTAATAAATCAATTTTAATGGCATAACAGTGCACATATTTAAGTATCTACCTAGTGAGTAAAATTGAGTAAAACTACCTAGTGTAAAAACAGTAAAAACTATAAACTATGTAAACTAAGCTACTGTATATGTAGATAAACAAATATGTTACTTTGATAAACTCTAGGTATCTAAATCTTTTGCAATGCAGCTTTGTATCAGCAACCACGACCGGTTGAGCAAGAAGCTGATCTTAGCTTCATCACTGCAAGACCTTCTTGTCCAAGGCTGTTTAAAGCTCGGAATAGCTGCAGTTGAAGGCATCTAAATTTTGACATCCAATGGATTCGACATCAATGATAGCGACTTTTTGCCAGAACTATCCAAGGCCAGTACTAAGCTCTTTTTTCTAGAGCCTGGACAAGAAATAATCCATGCAGCAATGTCAGGCAAGGCAGCAAAATCCGGTGGAGTCGCAACACCTGACAGAGCAGCAACGCCTTCTGGAGCAGCAATGTCTGGCGGAATGGCAACGCCTAACGTGGCGATGTCCAGCAGAGTGGCAATGCATAACAGAGTAGCAATGTCAGGTATAGCAGGATCGCCTATTGATGCCAATTTAAGACCATGGCCAACCATTTACTTGCTTCCAAAAATGGCTGATTTGGAATCTGCCCTCAAGAAATTAGAGTGCGATCCTAGGTTAGGCTTATGTTGAAAGCAAATTTTGTACACAGGTTTTTGGCCTATATTATCAACGATTTATTTACCAACTTCAAAAGCAAACAAGATCCCTACCTTTATAGTAAAGAGCTCCATGACATTTGCATTGCCATCATCTCTACATACCCAGGACTGCAAGATGGGTTGACTGATAGAATTTTTTTGGCGGCAGAAAATTTGCCGACGATTTAAGGAAATCCATTGGAAGATTCTAAGCGAATGTGACAGTCCAATAGTACAAACGATGCACCAAAAATTTGGTCGCAAAAAGCGTCCGACTAATGCAAAAAAATCTAGCATTTTGGACTCTTTAGCTGAAGAAAAAAATGATGAAAAAAACGTTGGCTAACTGGTAGCAAGCGCCATGTTGCTGCCTTTGAAGATGACGAAGATGAAAACAACAAAGATGTAGTAGTACAGGCAAAGCGCCAGAAGGTTGATTGTGCAAATGCCGAGAGTACTACTATGTCAACAAGCATGATTGCCAAAAGCGTGATTTTTGGAGATGTGCAGGAATACATTCCTGAAAGTCACGAAAGCAACTGGATTAGACTAAATGAGAACTATCTCATAATGGAAATCAAAGATGTGCTATCCAACATGAAGTGTCTCTTTAGTGAACGAATCTTGTGTTGCCAAGATAAAACTGTTGAAGAGGAGTTGGAGTTGTACAAGCCACTATCAGTGCCACTTATGCTTCTGCAAGAGGCCTTTCTTATGATAGAACTTTACAACTCCAGGCGGAAAGCAGATTATGTTCTTCCTCAAACACCAGAGGATATTGAACGGAATGTTTGTGGTGCACTTTGGAATATGTGGCAAAAGCGAGATACGATGAAGCAATACATGTACTGCAAGCTGTATGTCAATAATGATTGTGATGACGATGATACTATTCTGATGAACAGCCTTTGCCTGCTACTCGGTCAAGTGAGAATTGACCCCAAAAAATGTTGATGCTGAGTTGCCTATTTACATTTTGAGGGAGGATAGTAGTTGGCGCGGCATTTTGGTAAATGGTGCTGTACTTTGTTGCAATTGTGTCAAGGATATGGTTGTTGCAATCGCAATCTGTTCAGTGTCATTTAACCTGCAGCATGTGCCCTACCTAGAAGCTTTCCTTGAAACTCTGGAGGTACTATCTAAGCTCAGACAATGTGATGCCGTATCCCGCGCACCTGCTCAGTCATTGATTGCTGTATTTTGTTAGTTCTAAATTTACTACATTCTATACATTTCACAATTAAACAGTCATTATGTTCCAGTGATATATAAATTGATTAATAGGTTTTGCACATAAATAGATACACACATAAATAGACAGACAGATACACGCATTAGTTGATAGATAGATAAACAGAAAATATATAATATAGATAAATATATAGAGCTTAGGTATAGATAAGTGGAACATAATGACTGTTTTATAGTGTGTGCTTTAACTTGATATTTATTAATTTTTTCCTTATTTTCTTCTTTAATGTCACTATGTCAATTTCACTCAGTTTTAGCTCTTTTGTCTTTTGCTTTGCATAGATTTTGTATCAGCAACATAAAAAAGTCACCACCCTTTAAAATGCAGCAAATTTGTCTCAAAATTAGTTGACTTGCTAGAGTTGGTGGCAACTTTCTAATTTTGCTGAGTATGTAAGGGGTTGAGGGTTAGGGGAGGTTGCTTATCAATCTATGAAGTTTCTCTAATTTCATTACATAAGGTTTTTATTTTACTCTGTATCTTGCCAGTCTCTGCTCATCATCAATTGTTGGTTTTTAATCATTGTTTTGTACTTAAATCTGGATTTAGTGTCTGCCAAGCATTTTCATTTAGTGAACTGGTTGAACTCCCAAAATACCTTTAAATAACAGAAGCTTTTGCTCCTGGTCCTGGCATGTCCAACCTTAATGTGCTATAGCTATTAGTTTTATATTAAGTTACAGAGTTGTAATGATCTCTTATAATTACTGATTTGTAGGCAGAATGATCAGAATCACCTTAAAACTTTATAACATTGTCAACCACCTTTGATTTAATATAATGTTGCTTTTCATTGAAAAAATGCTAGGTGGCATCTAGTGGGACTTTGCCATGGTTTATTTGTCTATTTATGTCTATTCTATTTACAAATTATTTGTCAAGTATATGCCCAAAAAAATCAATGGCCCAAAAAAATCTGAAGCCGGAAAATTTTTAGTACCACTGGGTGCAAGACCACTGATGTCACTATTAATGTCATTTTTAATATGGTTGTAATATATAATTATTATTGTAACTTAGGTTTTCTTCTAATATTTTAGTACTGAAATTATTCTTTATTCTACTAAATTTATTACGAAAATACTTGGTATACGATAATTATTGTATAGGGAACATTTTATATAATTAAGAGACAGCAAGGCATTGTACTAGTTAAATGTTAGTCAAAACTCTGGCTAGTCTGGCAAAAAATTTAAGACTTTTAAATCGACAATTTTATTGTTTGTTATTTTTTTCTAGAGCGATATGAACATAGAGGTTAATTGCTATACTGCAGTATATATAGCAACATATGGACCCCTATTGGACCTTTTTTGGACCTTCAGGGTCCATATATTGCAACACTGCGGACCCTAACATAAAGACCCTTGTTGGACCTTTTTTGGACCCTTATATTTGGACCCTCGATTACATTCGGACCTTTAGGGTCTATATATTGTGACGCTGCGGACCCTAATATATGGACCCTTATTGGACCTTTTTAGGACCCTTGGAGTTTACAGTGCAGCAGCTGACTGCTTTTTTGCCCTGATACTACATAGCACCCCCTATGTATGAGGTAGGTGATTGCCACTTATTTTTAAAAGACATTAAAAGTTAAATGAAACAACTTTGCATTTTTTATAACTAGCACCGGAACAAATTTTCTACCCCCTAGGCTATTTTGCATTATTTTTCTAGTCCTGGTTGTGGTTTTTGGTTCTTAGTCCCTGGTCTTCTTGTGTCTTGTGTCTGTGCCCTGTTGGTTTTTTTTTGCTTTTTTCCCTTCAGTCCTCTGCTTTTTCTGTTAGTCTATCCCTTGTATCCTTTCCCCGTCCTATTTTGTCTAAATGCTACCCTATGCATTAGCATGTTTGTAGCTTACTATATATTTTATGTATTATGCATTTTGCTTTTTTCAACTTTGACTGTTTTAATAATATATTTTCTTGTTATTTTCTTTATGACCATTAACTGACTAGTTTTAACTTTCTTTGAAGTACATAGCTTAGCATCATGGCACTTATGGCATCTATCTTTTGTCATTAAATTTTATTTTAGTAACAACCACCTGCTATTTAATTTATTAATTAATAATAGCAATAATAACTATTAAACAAGTATTTATTCTTCATTACTTAATCAAAGCCTATAGCATTATCTTGAGTTATTCGCCCACAAAACAACATAAAGTTCTCATTTCAAAGAAAGCTCTAAGACTTCAATGTTCTGTAATATGCAAATTATTGTGGTGGCAGCACTAATCTACTGCAAGTAATCAGCTAAGCATTTCTATATATATTGAATTTCAATGTCTAAAGACTCAATTTGAACAATTGTGCCTAACAAAGACCACTCAACTATGACAATGACTAACCTTCCCTTAGAGTTAAGAACATCAGTAGCCAGTATAAAATAGGAGACATTTTGTTAGGATTCATTTGCATGAATTTTTTAGAATTATTTGTATAAACTTAATGCTAGTAAAATTCAAGTTTAAGCCACCCTATCTTTAGACTCAACAATTGACAACCACTAAAGAAATTTTCTTTTTCTCTACCCCTATCTTATCCACATAATTAATTTGCATTACATATTCTAGCATTACTAATATGGCTAGATCACCAGCACTAACTACAATTATAACTCCTATGGAAATAAGGTCTAGCATTGAACTCTGCAACATCTAGCTTAACTATTAGGAATTAGTATAGGCCATACCTACTAGTCTTGCCACAATGCGCTGGCTTGCAAAATACCATCTCTTAGGCAATATTACAAGTCAATAATTTAATGTAGGAAACCAAAAGATTGCCAAAATATAAATATATATATATACTTTTTAGATTCAATCATTTATGTTGTGACCACATTTATAAATCTATTATAAGGTAGAGCCTAGATTTAGGAATGGGCATCTTGATAATAGATTAAAATGCTAACAATATCAATTGTTTAAACTTGAAGATTGCAGTTTAGAACTTTAAGCATTACCATTTTTAGTATATGGACTTTGAATTAGATTTAGACTAGTTGGTTTGGTTTAGTACATTATAAAATAGACATAACTTAATTCTAAATCTTAATTTATGGCTTATAATATAGATAGGCTAGGTTTATGCCTAGGCCTAATATTTTATACTATTTACAAAATTAGACTAGGTGTAAAAATAAAATATTTTTATTTATTAATAAATAAATATTCTTGCTTGCGGCTAATATTAATAATATAGATAGGCCCTGCCCCTAATGCTAATGTAGTTTAGTTAGTGTTAGTAAGTAGATAGCAATCAAATTAAATTGGCACAATTTAAAATCAAGTTGGTTTCAAAAACTTAGATGTTCTCAGCAAATAAAGTGAACAGAAGACATTTCATACAAAATTTCAGAGTTCAGCATACTTCTGATATGAAGTTCAGCCTTTTATAGCATAGCATATGCAAATGCAACATTATATATAAGAACAATAGTCACAAAGGGTAGGCCTAGAGTATGAACAATGGTGGCAACAAGGGGGCACAAATTCAGCCTTTGTCTATAAATGTCTATAATATAATATTTTTTATATAAAGCGTCACCATTTGGCATTTTTCGATTTTTGCTTGGCCTGTTGTTGCGAATTTGTAAAGTATCTACACCTGAACTGAGCTAGGCCTAGCTAATATAAATTTTGTGTTAGAGTGTTTGGTTTAAACCAACGTAGTAGTAAGTATAGCTCAGGCAAAAAGCCTGTTTGGCCTGTATAGTTCGGTGCATTTAATAATATTATAAGGCTAAGTACGAGTATTGTATATAAAATACCTAGTATTTTGGAAATGACCGGTTTTTCAGTTCCAGTTCCCAAATCGTACTTTAAAATCCCGCCGTAACGGAATATGTTACAATACATATTAAAACAAATGTTTACTGCTTTAAGTTTAAAGTTGACATTAATATTTTAAAAAATGAATAAAATACAATATTATTCAAACGTTTTCTCGTTTTATTTATATTTTTTGGTAGAAACAAGTACTATTATGGAGACGAATATTCAAAAAACCACGGTTCGATCTCGGAGTCAGCTCGATCTATCATTATCGTTGTATGTGATAATGTGACGATAACAATATGAAGTAAGAACTCTTCTAAATATGATAAAAATTAAAAATTAATATGTAGAATGAATAAGCAAAGAAACTAGTAGACATTTATAAAAAATGTTTCGTTCTTTTTACACTCGATAAAGACAGTAGTTAACTACAATTAAGTTAACTACAATTACTTTGAACTCAAAAATATTGTGGTAAATTAATAAATTAACTAATAGCAATTCAAATAATGGTTTCAATTGACGCTAAAAAATTCGTAAAAGTTAAAGGTCCTTATAAAACATGGGTTTTGAATATTACATATGAAATAAAAATATTGAGATAAAAATATAAGATAGGATACATGTAATTTATAAGATTATGATGTTACTTCTCCAGAAGAATGCATGTAATTGTCGTAAAAATTCTATCAATAACTTAATACAGTCAATACGTAAATTAATCCAACAGTGCACCTTGAATTGATGAATTGTGATTTCTCTATAGACCTTACAAATCTAATTGATCAAATATTAAACATGTGTAAATATGTTGCACAATTAGATGTAATTCTTAACTTGCATGTGATCAGGGGCGTGAGCGCGTCGCTATGGATTTTATGGTGGGGGATCGGGACAAAGTCAAGAATTCTAAGTGATGAAATTCCTACATTATTTTTTATATCGGTGTTTTTAACACTCAATTTTATTGCCAAACAGACACTCATTTTGTTCGCTTTTTCATAGCTTTCACTCAGACCAGGGGGGGGGGACATTGCACAGTTGTCCCGATGTCAGCCCCTGTCCCGCGTGGTGACTCGGGCCCTTGCATGTGATTATGCATTTAAAGGTACAATTTCGTAAAATGAAACAAAGTACAAGCTGGAAGCAATTGCATATGAATTCAGTCTGTACGCGCCAGCATGAACCTCGGAAAAATAGGAAATTAAAGGAGTTACAACTCCGAGGGGCCAAGACCTTTCACGACTCTGTGAAAGGTCTCGGCCTTTACTCGGCATTTTTTAGGGTTTTTAATTATTATGGCATTTGATTCAGTGCTAAGAGTAACACTTTCTTTTGTCCTACTACGAACCTGTCGAGTCCCCAGCAGCTAGTTGACGCCATCATATCGCTGTATGGTGATATGTCAGCTCCGCTGGGATATCGGCTCGCTGGTCATGCCAGCGCCTCGGTCTTTCAGCGTGTCGACAAATAGGCCGACGCTTTGATGCCACCTCGACCAACCTTAATCTAGCGCTGTGCGCCATCAACAGTTGAGGACAGGAGTGTGAGGTCGTCGGCGTAGCCCAGAACCGCTCAGGCGCTTCTCGTTGTGGCGGCGACCGATGTGTCTGCGCAGCAGGAAGCGCCGTCGCCTGCTGAAGGGGGTCCGTTCCGAAGCTGCACAATCCATGCCAGGAGCAGCACGAAGAGGAACGGCGCTAGAATGTGTCGCTCTGTGTAGCACTCCTAAACGAAGTTTCAAACAGGTCAGACAAGCCGTCTGCCGTCACCACAGCGTAATGCCGCGGCGCAGACGGGCAGACGACCAACCTCGCGCGCTGTCAGCGGTTCACCTCAACGGTCTGATGCCCAACGTTGAGGACAAAATTCGGCGACGCAGATCTAGATCGAGAGGACTTGCCTGGACGGCCTACCGGTCGATTCGCGCCATCCTTCAGTCCAAAGCGCTGCCCGATCGTCAGAGGGCTCGGCTGTTGAGACCGTGTTGCTCGACAACGCTGCAGAGACGTGGATGTTCAAGGGATGCTAGAATTCGCGCTACTGGATTTTGCGCTAATTGTCTTCTGCGCACCAGGATTTTGCGCGAATCGGATGATTTTAGGCGACTTGAAATTGAATTCGACTGCATCATTTCTCGCGACGTACATGTACTTCAAGCGACTAGATTTCGCGCGACTGAATTTCGCGCAACCGGATTTAGATCGACTGGATTTAAATCCAGTCGTGTGAAATCCAGTCGCTAGAAAGAAGCCGCGCCCTTTAATTCCAGGTCGTTCGATTTCCAGTCGCGCAAATGCAGTCGCTCGAATGCCAGATCGCGCGAAATCCAGTCGCACGAATTCTAGCGTCCCGATGTTAACGGCCACGCTGGAGCAACAGCTAAATAAACAATTGGATCACTCGGCCCGCGGGGCTGCTCCATGCGTTCAGGCTGACAAAAGCGTCCTGTCCAAGGATGTACCATCCTGCAGCGAGACGGCGACTCCAACTGACAGGCGCTACGTGATCCGGGCGATTGCCCTAGCCTGTCCAGGGCATCCTGCCGCTCACTTTGCTAGAACAGTTCAGGCGGGCTCAAGCGACCGAGGACACGGAGATACGTGGACTGCATCCTGAGCAACGTTGGGGCGCCCGACATTGTCGATCAATGGGCCAGACAATTGATTATTCGCCTGCTGGCGCTGTTGTTCTATAATTACCGACGAGTATAAGCTGGTTATTTTACAAATTCAAAGTTACAAACCCTTAGTTACGAAATCGTACATTTCTGACGTTTCAACATCACGCTATGCAAGATTTAAGACCTGCACTGAAGCAACAGTAAGGTCTGTGAAGCTGATTTTTTATATAAACGCAGATTTCAGATGGTAAATTGCAAAAATAAAATTGGTTATCAGTATTTCGTAGTTCTAGGGGTAGATTTATTTAGCCTGTATGCGACATCGTACAGTTACTGACGTTTCAACATCACGCTAGGCAAGATTGGAGACCTGCACTGAAGCAACAGTAAGGTCTGTGAAGCTGATTTTTTATATAAACGCAGATTTCATCACGCTATGCAAGATTTAAGACGCTGCACTGAAGCAACAGTAAGGTCTGTGAAGCTGATTTTTTATATAAACGCAGATTTCAGATGGTAAATTGCAAAAATAAAATTGGTTATCAGTTGTTGTTGGGTATTTCGTAGTTCTAGGGGTAGATTTATTTAGCCTGTATGCGACATCGTACAGTTACTGACGTTTCAACATCACGCTAGGCAAGATTGGAGACCTGCACTAAAGCAACAGTAAGGTCTGTGAAGCTGATTTTTTATATAAACGCAGATTTCAGATGGTAAATTGCAAAAATAAAATTGGTTAACAGTCGCTGTTTAGTATTTCGCTGCACCACGTTCATGTAAACTTATCTTCGTGCTGGTGCTCTGTGTAGATTGAAATTAATTTGCGCTATGGATATAAATAAATTTACTAACGAAGATTTACTGCTCAGAAATGCAGCCACTGATGGAAAGGTGCAAAAAATAGAGGAGCTTCTTCAATTGGGCGCCGATCCTGATTCCAAGGATTCATTTGGTCGCACGGCGATTCACTTCGTTTCAGAGCGTGGTCAGGAAGGCCGTTAGACTGCTTATCAAATGGATGGCGCGTGTGGATTCTCAGGCTGATGATGGACAAACTCCCCTTGTATCTGGCCTCTTGGCATGACCATTCAGTTATTGTAGTAGAGATGGCTGACTAAAACCGGCGCCGATACAAATATCAAATGATCTTTTGGAGCTACTGCCTTGCACATCGCAGCTGAGAATGGATTTGAGAAGGCTCTCAAAGTCTCTTAGACTAATGATCTTATCTGGGGCAGACAGCAACCTTCAAAGAAAAGATTTCATCACAAATGCACCTGGTGGCTCAGAGTGGAGACGTCAGATTACTCCAGGCCATGCTTTCGAATGGCAATGGCGGATCCGAATTTCCAAGATAATCGAGGGACGACGCCTCCTCATGCAGCTGCCTACAGCGGCGCGTCAGTCTGTATAGCTGAGCTAATTCACGCTAGCTGGCACCGACCCGAAAGCACAGCTCCGTCATGCATAGCTAGAGTCAGCGCGCGCTTCACCCGGCTGCGTGCGCGGGCAGAGCTGCTGTCATCGACCACTGATTAGCGAAGAATGCGACCCGGTTGTAAAAAATTCTGCTGGCTTTTAACGCCTGCTGCAATGGTATGCATGGTCAGTGCGGTACTTTGATTCATAGCTCGTAGATCTTATATTCTCATTTTTTCGATAAACAGCTACTCAATTGAACTAAGAATGATGAATTTACTGCAGACACTACTGACGAAATTGAGTTTAGTAGTTGATTTTCGCGCTGTCGCGAAACACAATTTTTTTACAATAGCTTTTATGGCCTCATAAGCGGTTAATGAGTGGCCCATCTTGTGTATATATGATTTTTGCTCTGATTCAACTGATGTGACTCGACCCAAATGTCAATCAGCTTCCAGATTGCGCAAACAGTCCTTCTGTTGATCGATTGCGAGAGATGCTTAGTGAGCAATCTGATATAGATACTCGGTCGATTCCGAATCATTTTTTGTAAAAGAGTTTTGAATGTACACCATTACATACAGTACCGTGCTCTTTCCATTGAATCAGAGACCATATTGACACAACCGATGAAGCCGCATTGAGCAGTGATCTGCACTCGGCATTAAACTCAGCCGGCTTCACCCAACAAGAAAGAGCCAGAATGCAAAGCGCACTCGCCGAAGTCACACAGTCCATAGTGAGGCGACGGCTGCAAACTTCGGCGAGTTCGCAGAGCACGACAATCACTTCGTTGGCAGCTTCCCGAGGGCTGGTCAAGCAGTCTGGTGCGACTGGACGGCCGGACAGAGCAGGACTCTGAAATCGACATCACCTTTATTGACAGAAATCGCATAGTTCACTTCAATGGGACTTGCGAGTGCGACAGCCAGTATCTCTCCACTGCAAGTTAAAGGGTTGAAAACTTATCACGCCAAGAGCATAGTGTTCTATCTGGTGGACGAAACACCATCTAAGGATTGGATGCCACAAAACTTGATTTACCTGACAAGGCTGGCATTGTGTAAGCTCTACAATTGCTATAGTCCGTGAGTCAAGCGACGAGAATAAGCTAATGAGGCATTTTTCCCTGTGAAATGCTTGGATATATATCTCAAAAAAGGAACAGTGGGAAGCAACGCATTGCGACTGTTCTTCATGAAGTATCGAAGATATCCTGAACATTGTTCAAAAGTTCAAGGCTCAACTGCAACCAATCACAAAAGATGCAAACTTCCATTTTTATCCGTTCCTTATGCAGTCATGCAGTGATGAAGGCGAGTATAGCACTGGAAATCCACTGGGGCAACCTTCAGTCCCACGATCTGTATGACGCGATTCGCAGCCTATTGCTGAGATTGTGCAGCGATGATCAGTGTTGGTGACAAGCTGCTGTCATTCCTAAATGACGCCTCACGAATTCCGAATTGTGCCTTCTCTGCCCGACAGTGCTTAGTTGCCATGGTGCATTTTAAGCTCGGCAACCTCGAAGCCGATAGACAGGCTAGCTCTTGATTCTTCGAGGAATCAAAGACCTCGAGCAAAGGAATTCAGTTCAAGCCAATGCGTGACTCGCAAGAAATAAAGCATTGTCCTGAATTTTTCTGGCAGCAAATACAAGAAAGTGACTCGGCTTGGAAGTTTAGTAGTTATAGTAAACTATAACTACTAAACCACTTACTAAACTAGTAAACCACGCGCATGAACACGACTCACCTCTGGAACTCAAATTTCTGCCTAAGGCCGTGGCCAAACACTTTCCTGTTAGCTTTTTGTACTTATAAATTGGTACTATCTGAACTCCGACGTTCTGTTCAAGTGTCTGAACATAGAGCTGAACGTCAATAGTCATTTTACAGACTCGAACGCGTGGTTTAACGAAACCTTAGTAGCCGACTCGGCAGACTTGTTGGAACTGCTGATGATTGTTGAGTTTTGCACGGACACCAATGTGCTAGTGCAGCTTATTCACAGGAACAAAGTTGATCATACAAAATCACATAGAGCTTGGCCAAAAAATACAGGAACTTCTGGACACAAACGTAAGTCATTCTTTCAATCAGTTTATTTAATTTTTTATCGACTATCACTGCTAAGCTGGTATAAATTTATCATATTGTTTCAATTCATCGGTCTCACGAAAAACATATTATACCCGCCGCAGCGATCGTCCCTGTCAGGATTGAGTTCGCTTCTGCGTCTGCGGTCGATAAGCTACAATCGAAGGATTAGAAACGACAAGCTTAATTTTGTAAATCATCCAATATTGGAAAACTGATCTTATAAAAGAATTACACCGTATACAAGCGCGTATACAGGAATATACGCCACTACCCCGCGCACCAACCCCTAACTCCTTTCTGTTGTTCGAAATCAATCACGAGTTAGACAGCATTACGACCCCTCTATCCCCAAGCTTTTCCCCGCCTGTTACGTAATACCCCCACCATTAATCATTTCTCTCCACTGTGCCCCACCTCAATTTCTCGTCCAATCACAGCGCGGCTGGCGGGTGACGTCATTAGGGTTGTTTGGTAACGGAGGTCCAAGGACGGGCCACAGCCTGTCCTTCAATGTCACGCATCACGCTAACGTTATCGCGTGACGCGTGATATCAGGGCTAAAAATAGGAGCCTGTTTTGAGCCGTGAGCGGAAACTTTTACCTTATCATTTACCTTTACTTTGTTTTGCTGTTCTCTGGGCTTCGGTCTCTTGTGTTGTTCTGTTTTCTCGCGAGACCGAACCTTCCCTCAGAAACTCAGCACCCGAATCGGAAACTCTTCTCAACTTTCTCTGGCTTTCACAGGGTCGAAATTTCACAACTTCGAAACTTCTAGCAAGGTACTTCATAAGGTCAAAATTTCACATCGAAAGTTCATAGCAGCCACTTTCACAAGATCGAAATTTTGCAATCGGAAAATTTCGACTTAGTAAAGGAAGATGCTTTCGACGTGAAATTTCGAGTTGGACCGACTCTCTCGCGCCCCAATACTTGATTGCTCCTGATCCTCAGGATCTTCCCAATTAGCATCCACTAATTGTCCTAACACACACCCCGATCCGAGACTGCAGCCGCCGCGACCATCCGACAACCACCTGCCCGTCGGCCGCGTCTGTTAAGGTATTTTTCCTCTGTTGTGCTGCCCATTGGGTCGCATTAGCCTGGTCTCCTCGCCACCATTGCTCACCATCTAATACTCTGTCGTAACCTATTCCACTTATTCCACCAAGTTTAGGGCCAGCAATTCTATCAGTCGTGGTATGAAGTGAGTACACCTTTTCACGTTCAATTTTGAACAAAGTCCAGTTCTAAAAAAACTAGCGGAAATTCAATTCAGACAATTCAGACTGGGGCAACAAACCCCAGTTCAAAACATTCTGCTACGGAAGCGAGGTTTAGCCATAGACAAAATTGTCCCCAGTCTGAATTGTCTGAATTGAATTTCCGCTAGTTTTTTTAGAACTGGACTTTGTTCAAAATTGAACGTGAAAAGGTGTAGTGAGTGCGCCTGTCGCAGGGCATGTAATGGAAGCTGAGGAACAGAGTGGATGATCACCGAGTATGAGCCGAATTTAACCGAATACTTCTAGATAACTCCCAGTGAGATGTGCACGACGAGAGAGCTCTGGGACCTGTACTTCCACATCCCCTTCCGCATCGAATCCATCTAGGAGGAAAGACATAAAATGGTGGTACCTATAATCCACCCTTGGGATCCAGAGCTTAGGAGGGAATTGTAGTCTAAAACCGCTCACCAGCTAAAAGATCCACCTATGCAAAAGTCTTCATTTCTATGGCACTGACTAGCAATCTAGTGCGGCCCCCTTCGGGGCGCTCAATAAACAAGGAGCATAAATAGTTCATGAAAAACAATTAAAAAAGCACATTTTCTTAAGAAGCAATTCCTTCTTGGTTCCAAAGCATCCCCCAGATAAAAGCATCCACCCAGATAGCAAGCATCCTGCAAATAGCAAGCATCCCCCAGATATTGTAGAAGCATCTACCCAGATAGCAAGCATCCCTGTATAGAAAGAATCCCATAAATGTAGCCAGTACCTCCCCTCTCCCAAATAGCAATTACCCGCCCCCCTCGAGAGCAAGCATCAACCAGACAGCAAGTAGCTAGTGCAAGCGTTACCTTCACTAATGCAATAATCGCTTTCTCACGTTGTGCAAAAATCCACGTCTCAGCTATAGCGCAGAAACTCTTTTTTAGACAGCGCAATAATCTGCTTCTCAGCTAGTGAAATAATTTTTTCTCATCTAGTGCAATAGTCCTTAATTACTCATCAAGTCAAAAAATCGATCTCTCAGTGGGTCCAGAAAATGCTGGCCCTTCGCAATGCCCTTTCATACGGTAAAGACATATTGTGCATCTCATACAGCTATGGTGCATGTGGCATTGGTATGCACAACAAATAATTGTATTTACACAAGCTAATGCAGTAACAAACTCTGTTCTTACCGCTGCAACTAAAATATTGCAATATTGTGAGCAAACCGAGCCTTGCCAAGCAAACATTTTCATTTTTAGCTATTGCGTCAGCATCCGTTTCGATCTGCATTTGGAGCTCGTAAATTTAAAATTTGTTTTTTTGTATTCAAATGCTACACAAATTCTATTTGTGGTAGATTTCAGAGTAATAAATAGTTTCTTAATAAATAAATGACGATGGTTAAGACTAAAGCCAATGAAGCTTAATAGGCTATGAATTTTTCTGCGATTTGAGACAAATCTTTTATGATAAACACATTCGGCTTAAAATAAGACCAACATTTTATCACACAATTTTTACATCAAATTTGATTCATTTGTACATTTAGTCGTGTAACTAGAAATCTAGTGCCCCCTTCGGGTGCTCAATTAGCAAAGAGCAAAAATTATTCATGCAAATACATTAACAAGCACATTTTCTTAAGAATCAATTCCTTCTTCAGTTTTATAAATCATTTTATATGAGTAAAATTTTCACCGACAAAGATGTTTGCTATGAATCTCTTTCTTCTAAAAGTAACAAAAAGACAACGAAATAAAGCATTCACAAAGATAACAGACGTTCCCATTAAATAGAAAACATCCCTAAAACAGCAAGCATCCGCAAGACAGCAAGCATCCCCAAAAATAGCAGCATCCCCCAAGATAGCAAGCATCCCACCCAAATACAATAGCAAGCACATGAGTACATTTACATATATACATGTAAGTACAAGGATCACACAAGGTGCACTCTCTGTTGCCTTGAGAGTACGTGGTCATCATGGTGTGAATTTTAGCTACAGCAATTCCCCTACCACTTTGTTGGGAAAAAAACAAGTCAAGCCTTACTAATTAAGTGAATTAAAAAAATATTTTATTCGTTCCATAAATCTCTTCTCTTTCCTAGCGCATTAGTATCAACGGCAAGACCCATAAAAGATTGAGAGACTTTCCCTGCACTCTGAAAAGTGACGACCACAGGCAGAATCTTCTTTGATGGCAACTTTTCGATGTTGCTGAGTATACACGCGTGCCACCAGAACCGAAGGCCGAATTGATTAGGAGATAAAATGAGTGAACTGGGAAATGGTTAGCCAAATTTTTCCACAGGTTGTCTCTCTGTGATTGTCCTTTTATGAGGACCTTTAGTGTTGTTCCTCTGGTCGTCCGCTAGCTAACTTGCATCCGCTGGGTGAGTTGGCTTTAATCTAAAGCCTTCGATAGTAGCGTACGATAGTTGTGCTGCCACCAGCTCCTTCAGGCCTCAGTCTTCGGTGAAGTGAGGGACCCGTTGGAACGAAGAAATAAACAAGACGAGCGAACTCTGCACGCTGTGACGATTTGTGACCCCAACGACCTAGTCAGCAGATTCTGCCGGGCTCAGCGGGGGTGGTTGGGAGGACGGTGTTAGCCTAAAAGCAGACTCTAGTAACAATGCTAATGGGATCCGTATTTATAGACTATTGTCCCTATTTCTAGCAACTGACGTCAATTACTTGTCATAAAAAGGCAAAGGCGCAGAAGCACGCGAGCTCTGCCATAAACACGACGGGCCAACATGTTTACAGCACTGCAGACTAGATCAAATTGTCAAGGGCCAAGCATCACAGACGACATGACACAGCGCAGGGCGCTTGCCTAGGGCGCCTTCCACACCGTGCGGACTGTCCTGCAGTGCCCCAGGCTGCCGTATCGGCTGAGAGGGCGGCTTTTCCAGGCAGTCATAGAAACCGCGTCCTTCTTTTCAATGCTGAATTGTGGACACTGACCGGCCCGCAGGAGCGCGGCAACTCAACGCCGCTCAGGCTGCACTTCTGCGAGCCACTTTCGGTGTCCACTAATTGCCGACCGCCACCACCAACACCAGCAATGACGAGCTATTCCGTCGGGCCCAGCTCTGCCGACCCATGCAGCCAGCTGCTGCGCATCCGGCGCCTACAGCTTGTTGGCCACGTCATCCGAGCAGAGCAGTACTGCATGCTCTGAGCCGCTGCAGGATGTACTGCTGCTATCCCTTTAAGTGCCGCGGCGGCTTGGTTCAGCGAGAAGTCAGCGTTTTTTCGACCTGCTTCTAAGAGAAGCTGAGATTTCTGACACTCGCGGTCTCGCTGCTCTACGCAAATCTGCGCTTGCGCGCGCTTTTTGACAGCAACTTGTCAATTGTTGACAAGGGATGAGTCGCTAGTAAAACCGCCAGCGACGGATAGACAGGGTGAACCAAAAGTGGCTGCAAGCAGAGAACAAAGAGCCCGTGAGGCAGGTAGGAGGCAGACAGCGCAGTGCAAGGGAGGCGGGCAGGGGCTGCATACAAGCACCACGCAGGGCAGACGGGCAGACAGGCAGAAAAGGCCCAGCGGCAGGCGACATGGCAAGAACGAGGGCATGAGAGGCTGCTGACTAGAGTAGACACCTAAAAGATAATCCAGTCGCTTACTACATTAGACATGGTCAACCGGTCTGAAAGTAATCTTAATAGTACCAGTAAAAGAGTTTACATTTCCAACTTCTAAAAACTTAGAAATTAAAAAACTCGACCGAATCTGTCGTTTCAATTTTTAAAAGAAGCTTTCGAGGTGGGAATTATTATTCGTAGAAGCCACGCTAAAATATCGACATTTGAATCTTTCTGCAATGATCTGCTTGTCGTCCGTGCAGCAATCCAACGTCGATGACAAATATGTACTTTTACATTACACCGATGTTAAGACGACGACTAACGTCGTTATCCGTCGATGTAACGTAAAAGTACACTTTAGTCATCGACGTCAATAGAGGTCGGTAACGTCGGACAGACGTAAGTGCATGACTAAGATGATCAAGCAGAAAAATTTCTCAATTGTCAATTATCGTCGGCCAATGTTCGCGTCCTCTACAAACATTTTTAATCACTAGCAGAAAAAAAATCAAGAAAAAACTGTGATGCAACCGTCAGAAAAAGATATGTGGAAAGTCTTGACAATACCTTGCCATTAAACGAAAGTCGCTGATGAGGACGCTAAGCAAAATTATTGAAAAATAACTTCTGCAACATATTTTCATTGAAGCAGCCTAAGAAAAGCCTTGCATCGAGAGCATTCGGGATCATTATTTGCGCAGCAATTTTTAAAGGAATTTCAAGAGAAGTAAAAAATGAAAGAAAGAAGCAAGAAGTCACTTTATTAAGCGATTTGACTAGAAAATATTCGATCAAAATGCTTGCTTAAATTTCTCTGTATCTATAAAAATTCCGTTTCTAAAAAGTTAAAAAAAAATTCTAGAAACTTTGTTTTTTCAAAATCTTTAGGAAAAGCTTTTTGACTCAGAAGAAGAAATCTCGAAGCCACTCCTTATTCTAAATTAGTAAATCGAATGACGAAATTGCTTGGGTCGCTTCTCGTTGCTGTGGCCCTTGCGGTCTACGGTAATGAACGAACTTATGCTGGTGAGTATCTTAATATAGAATTACCTCAGCTACGTTTCAAGAGTACGTCAGTCACAATGCTCTCTTTTCTTTTATTAGTAAAGGTTGTAAAGCTAAGCTGAAATAGAAATATCGATAAGTAAAAAAGTAAAGCTTCCTTTACTTGAATTTGACTTTAAAAGTCTTTAGTCGGTTGAATGAGAAGCCAAGGGCGAACGACGCGCAGAAATGCAAAAGCCCCCGTTCTGACTCTGACTTGGGAGCTGAAATTTTAAGTAGTGCGGCCCAAAGGCTTGCGCTCTGATACCTTCCCCTCTGTGGCGCCGCTCGTGGCTTTATTGTTGTTGTTGTTGTCAATGTTGTTGTGGTTGCCGTTGTTGACTTCGGATGGCGACTCCTTAGGCTGAGACCCAGTTAAGGGCACCGAGGAGTCGCACCACCAGCACTACCAGATAGAACCTCGCCTCCGCAGCGACGGCAGATTTCAGAGTCCGAAAGGCCGATGCGCTTCTTGTAGTAGGCATAGGGGGGCGATAAGAACCTGCTGGTGGCGTGTGTCGCCGGTGAAGGTGATCGGACTGGCATAGACGTCCTTGAGGTGCGGCCTGTAGGCTATGGAGCGCTGGAGAAATCTCCTGGCAGTCAACGGCAACGTGTTGTTGCGGCAGGTCGGCGTCTTTCTTGGCTTCCCTATCCACGAGCCGAACGAGGTCCCTGAGTTGCTCGAGGAGAAATTTGGTCGTGGGTCGGTCAGCCTGGAGTGCTCGAATAGCAGACTGACTGTCAGTGATAGTGGCAGCGGTGGGTGGGCACGTGTTGATGATGTCCTCGAGAGCAAGGCTGAGAGCCCGGAGCTCAGTCTCAAATGAGCTGCACCACCTTTCTGCTGCCGTCATACCAGAGAAAACCACAACTTGCTCGATGTCATTAAAGTAGCGAAGTAGCAGGTCACTCGCAGCCGCTTCTTTCAGGTAGCATCGGAGAAGCTCCGGGAAGAGGTGCAAGCAATCTGAGTTAGTCAGGAACTCCCACGGAGAGGGACGGACCTAGGCATTTTGTAGGCGTCGCATCGGTAGGAGTTGGTTGAGCACGGAGCGGGCTTGCTCTCGGGGGCCCTTGTTGGCTTTGAGCTGCGGTACCGATCAGCGCTAGCAGAGCTCTCTCCATGGGTCGCCAGTTGGCTTTCTAAGGGCCTTCTCCACCGCGATGAGGGCTTTCCGCTTGGCTTCGACGCTGACTGCTGGTATACATAGAGACTCGCGATAAACCACCTCCAACTTTGGGAGAGCAGAGATGAGACGGAGTGCTTCTCTTTGGGCACGATTGATTTCTTGAAACTTGGAGTTCGGCAACCTGGACATCCAGGCGGCGGCCGCGAGAAAAGCTCGGCGGGAAAACCTTCAGCGGAGAAACCTCGCTGCGGGAAAAGCTGCGGGAAGTTGTAGTTGCCGTTGTTGTCGTTGTTGTAGCCGTTGCCGATATTGTTGTTATTGTTGCTGTTGTTGTTGTTGTTGTTGTTGCTGTTGTCGCTGTTGCTGCCGTTGCTGTTATTGTTGTTGTTGCTGCTGTTGCTGTTACTGCTGTTATTGTTGCCGTTGTTGTCGTTGTTGTTGTTGCTTTTGTTGTTGTTGCGGTTTAGATCATATCATCCTACTATTTGTTGATTTCTGCTCGCTTACTCCTATGCATAGTCTCATCATAAAAAACTACAGTAAACGGTGGACGCCAAAGTTGCAAATCGTGCCAGGCCTACTAGAGGCCGGTTTTTGGTGCAAATGCATAACTGGCTTAGGCAGTTTTTAATGCTTTAGCACTAACTTTACAATAAATCACATTCTTGACTTTTGAATTCTACGCGTATTGAAGTACCATGTCCGAGATTGCTACCTCAAGCTATAGGAGTGATCCCGTTCGCTACTGTAATCAGAGTGACAGGCGCAGGATGGCTTCTACGGGTGAACCAAATAGTCTTAAAAATCACTCAAAGACTTCCCGTCACCGGAGAAATCCACAATAGTTCTTCTTGGAAATGCGAGCGTACACAAAACAGGCAAAAGCAGCAGAAATTTTGCCAAAACTTAGCATCCTCACCGGTATCAGGTAGTATTTCATGAAAAAAAACAATTTACCGAACGTAAGAACGCACTTACAAAAGACATACTTGCTTCACCTGGAATTAAAAAGTTATTAAGAAGCTGCGATATTGGGGAATCTTAACTAACAAACTGGAAGAGTCAAATTATTTGCTGAAATTTTTTTCTGAAAAAAACGGCCGCTAGAAAAAATATCTGAAATTTCAACTGCCACTCTCAACCCATGCAGAAAAACTCAAGTTCGTCAGCTGCAGCCAGGGCTCGAACTGGGATGGCACAAATCACTTGTGCAACAAGGCTTATAATGGCAAACTGGATACAGATACAGGGGGTCTATTAAACTGCGCTCACACGGGCAACGAAAACACCTGGTGGAAGGCGAAATCCGAGCATTTCGTCCGGTTTCAGCGCGTCCGCATCTTCAACCGCGCGACTCTGAGGGAGAGACTGACCGACTTCGAAGTGATTATCATCGATGAGAATAAGGTGTGCAATCGGTACAAGAATTCGGAGCAATTCGCCTACAAGACTCTGCCATGCGTCGGATACGGACAGGAGATCATGGTGAAAAGTCGCCTGCCTCAGCTGACGATCTGCGAGGTCGAGGCTTTCGGAAAACCGATACGTGAGTCCGTCTTTGTTTCACTTTTTGTTAAAGAGGTGAAGTCATGCAAATAGTAAATATAAATATGGTAAATAACAAAGTTGTGTTCAAAGGCTGAAAATGAGAACCTAGTTTGAGTAATAGGTTAACGATTACGTAAATGTTTCAGATTTTCTTAGAAATGTGAAACGAAATTTTAATATCATTTTTCGCTTTTCGTAATCAGCAATTAATCCTGTTTTTTGTCACTACTTTAGAGTTTTTTCTTCTAGTTCATTGCCAAAAAGTTGTTAATTACTTTAATTTCATTTATCAACTTGCACTTGCCTTGTCAAGTCTCAGTTTGACACTGATGTCTGTGACAATGGATTGCTAATAAAAACAAATTATTAGCAATAGCATTATTAGCTTATTTATTTAAAACTTGTGAGTCAAAAATGTGCAAAAACACATAAATCCGTGTGAAACGGCAGTTTATAATAAATATATTAATTAGTTAGCGCATTTCAAAACTAGCCGCTAATTGCGCTAAATTTCAATGTAGAACCAGCTGGCATACGAGTACAATTCCGTCACAAACATTTCATTCTGACGCGGAATTGTTATGACTCACGGTGAGAGCTGCTGAGATTTCAAAACTCACGGGGAGCTTTGTTGAGATTCGATTGTGTAAGGTGTCGTATCGCTCAATTACTTCATGAGGAAAGGTTTTGCAGCAGGTGATGACTTGCAACGCCCATTCAAGCTTACCAATGAGCTGCTTGAGCACCCACTGACTCAAACTGACCTTGACCGGCTTCTCCAAAATCAGCTGAATTAGCTTCCTCGCTTTGTCCCCGGGCAGCTCTTTGATTCCTTGCACAATGTCGAACTCAATGCCTAGAGATGACATCCGTGCCAAAATTAGATGAGTCAGCATTATAAAAGCAAGTGACTGAAGCCGCCGCACCATAGGGAATTTAATTATCACGTTAAATGAACCACAAAACTTGAACTTCAGCCAGTGTTGACAAAGTAATCAGGATGCACGCCACAAGAGCCGTATGCTTAGCTCAGGTCAACCTTGGTCTCGAAGCAGCCTTTTGTCAGCTTTCGACACACGACACACGTACGACACGACATTTTTCGACACACGAGAACCGCAGATTCTCCTTGCTCTCCAATCTTGAATTCACCCATGCGCAATCGATTAAATGCAACTACAGTCATGGATCGGGCGCACACGACCGTCCTCGTTCGTGGCAAGTCTCCACGAGCGCAGATCATCCGCGGCCGCCAACCGTCCGTCACTCCGTCACTCCGTCCTTCCGTGCGTCCGGCCGCAATCCAGTTAAATTTCTTTTAAAATATGCAACTCAACCACGTCATAGTTCATTTAAGCCGGCTGGTAGCTGCTGACCTCAACTGCCCTCAGCAAAGCCGACTGAACGTTATGCGAAAACCTTCAGCAAAGTCATCCAGAATGAACTTCTTTCTCGCAGGCGTGAAGTCAACGAGCTCCAAAGCATCTACCGGTATGCCTAAATACAGCCGCAAATTTTTAAATAAGAATGGGGAATTTAAAACAGATTCCGCACTTAGTCAAAGCAGTGACCGGCTAGCCTCTGCACTTTTATCCCTCTGCGTCAGCACTTTGGAGAGACGGCCGTTGCATCTGCGCCATCAAGTGCGTGGCAACCCGTCTTCGATCAGATCTGCGCTCATGATCAAACCTCTTGACACGAGCTCTGTCGAACCGGAGGTCAAACAGCTCGCCAATGCGCACCGCACTGTGTAGCGCAGGTGGTAAGGCAGCTCCGAGACATCTAACAGGACATCTGGACCACTCCTTATTAGACTTTCGTCATCTAGCAACTTCAGAAGAAACATAACAATCGCATAGATCCAGTCTCCACACGCTAGCGAATCAACAGCAACCTCATTCATTTTCAACTCTGCTTAATGTCACCTGACTGGGTAACTCCTGCGAATTGCTGCTTCGGCTATTTGATGCAATCCGCAGATTCGTTGCACTTTGCCGACCTCTACAGTGGGCTCTTGCAGCACAGCATCCGCATTATCTGAGCACAGGTTTGCCTGCTACCTGATGTCGCCGCAAAGGCTGAGGATCAGTTGGGTGTTCTTTCCTTTTTGATGGTAGCTTCTGATTCTGTCGTCTCCAGCTTTTATTTCTGCAATCAGAGTGATTTGCCAGTTTTCTGTCAATATCCTGTCGACTTGCTACCTCGGGAAGCTGAGACATGGCTGACAAGCTACAAATCGAGTCCAATACCAGGAGCGACTCTTTTAAAATACGCTATCAGACGCTAAAGAAGTTCTGCTTTGTTCACTTGCGCTGAAATTCAAGTACTAGTAGTTTCTCACGTAGCGCATTTACGGTGCGAAGCACATCCGTCAGAGCTACATTTGTCTGAGTTAGCGGTGTTCAGCAATAATAAGAATAATTGTACCATTTTGTCTACGATTTTCGGCTGTAAGCCTGTCGGAAACATTTCAATTGTTTGCTGGCTGTTTTAGATTGTTGCTGGAAAATTAACAAAGGAATTTGGCTATAAAAAATCAAAACATGACAACGACACAAAACAACAAAAACTACTAAGCAGTAGTTTTTTTCTCTGTTACAACAAGGACAACTGAAGTTACGTTATATATAGGACGCGACACTCAGCTTTCGTGGAAATTTTTTGGAGGCCCGTAAGCCGTATAAAGTTCTACGTACATAAGCCAAGGATTCGACCGCTACAAATAGCTAGAGCACAGGACTGTGTGTGTTGTAATAAACCATTCAGGTTTTCATTTCTTACTAAACTTGATAAGCTGACTTCACCTATTAATTAAAATAATTATATCACGTTCCCTTAATGGCCAATAACAATATGCATTTTTTTAATTTGGATTTGTGAAATAGCTACTGGTTTTCTTGTTTTCTTTTTTGCTGACAAACATGGTTTCTTTATATCACAATTGTCAACAAGAGACCATGTTTACAAAGCAATTTTTTTATAGTTATTATAGCTCTAGGTTGCAAATACCATTGCATCTAAAATTAAATTTTAATTTCTGAAAAATAACATATAGAACATCATATTTGATATGAAAAAATGGTCTAGGAAACTTCCATCATGAAAGCTTGGCTTGTTTATAGTTGACTGGGTGTGTTCTCCTATTATATTCTAATATAAGTCAAGAAAATAGTGCCAATTTTTCTCAAGTCACTTTTTTGCCTTTTTGGGTTTCTCAAATTTTACACTCTAGAAATTGACATTAAAATAGAAGCCGACAGTGATTTGGCATTTGACAGAGATATTTTCTATAATACATAAACTGTTTTATTTTACACTTGCTTAATGAGATTATTAGTTTACAATTAACTAAAAACTCGTTTTCGCTATTGAGTATTGACTAGGAATTGTGACAGACTGACAAATTTCTAAAGAAAATTTGGCGTATTTTACACAAAATTGCACGAAATTGGGTTGTTTTCACTGTACTTAACTGTACGCTGCTTATAAATGTAGTCTACTATTTTATAACTGACATTTTAACGAAAAACAAAATTCTGGACCTAACGCCGAAAGAATTAGCTTTCTACGTGCAACTAGTCGAGAATTACATGTATGTGAAGACCAGGCCTCCAATAAAAATTACACGATACGCGAGTGTAGTCACAGTACGGTACAAGAAAAGGAAGAATGCAGATGAACACGAACCGAATAGATTTAGAGAGTGATAATCCTATATGATACAGACTGATAATTGGCTAGACGATTTAATTTGATTACTTCAAGTTACAAGCTTCAATGCAATTCGCGGCGCAGATAATTTCGAACTGATAATAGCGGAAAATGATATCGAGACAAACGATTAATAATAACTTAGTTACGCAATGGCAAGCAGATCTCAGCTTGAAGAAGAAAAACCGAACACGACCAACGGAGAAGACTCCTAACCCCTGGCCTAAACCAGAACCTACACTCAAACGAGAGCCCTGCCGAATTGACCGTTCAACGGAGCACTGACTAAATTCTATCAGCACTGCCCTTCAGTGTGACACTGATCGAGGCCCTCTGGGTCGAGGCCACGTACTTGGTCAAATCCGACAGTCTCTATCTAACCGCGCTTGATAGCGACGACTTCAGACAGGAATCTGCCGCATACGTTACGCTACAAGACTGAAGCAGTCGGGCAGGGGACAAAAATATGGACCGGGGGTGATGAACTCAAGCGCCTCAAAGCGCGAACCAAAACAATGGCAAGCGGCCGGAAAGCCGGGACAAAAATCAAAACCGGGGACGGAAAAACAGAAGTGAGATCTGATTGCCAAACACACTTTCATATATAGTCAGAGTCAAACCCTCACAACCCCCTCTGTAAGAAAGGCTGCAAGAGAATGACATCACACTGAATGCTTCTGTTTCCAAGCTTCAACAGAAGCCTGGTTGAAGCGAATGGGAGTGCTACACCTCAAGTCACCCAGATACCTTCCCGCTTCGAATGGAGTAGTCGAGGTAGCAGTGAAAAGGCTGAAGACCAAGCTAAAACAGCTAAACGATCCAGACCCGGAAGTTCGAATGCAACAAACTTTGTACGCCATTCGAGTCTGCCCAAGAGCCAACGGTGTCGCTCCGTGTCGAGAAATGTTTGGGCGCCAGTTTAATACTAGACTGTCACTGCTACATCGTCGGTCGTTCCAGCACAAGAAAACAGATCAAATTCACAGTCCTGTTTGGGTCCAAGATCCCTTCAACAAGGAGTGGAGGGAGGGAGTACTTCAAGAAGCGGTTGGAGAACAGCTGAGACGAGTACAGGACCATAGAGGACGAGATCTGGTGGTGCACCGGAACCATGTCAGAGACAGAGCCGAGGCTGAAACCCACAAGCCTATCCAGGACGATGAAGAACCAAGTTCAATTCAACCTTCGGAGTCCAGGTACCCAGTGCGGATCCGGAGAGCATTGGACAGGTACCAATCATCTTGAAGGAAAGAGGGATGATATGACGCGACTATAATATTGATATTATTTTAATTGCATATGCAGTTTGACGCGTTTTGTTTTATCTATGGACTAAATGAAGCTGCAAAACAGGCTTGGGTTAAAATCCCGCTGTGAGAATGTGGAATAAAGAGAAATAAGAGCAAGACTAAGAACCTTGGAGCCGCGGAAACGTCTGCTAGGATATCAGCACTAATAATTAATGCCTTAAGTATATTGAAGACTTTAAGTAACCTGAAGACATAACAATACATGTATCCCAGAGTTGTAATAACATCCTGCATCGCTGAATATACTACCGAAAGGTATAAAATCTATCGTTAATAATCAGTTTCATTCAAAAAAGCACAATAACGACATAGACAGATTCTTTAACGGCAGCAATTAGCTGCCGAAAAAAATCTGTATATATCGTTACATTATATTATTATTTTATAAATTATATATTATTAAGAATTTAATCAACCGCAGCGAAATAGGCACCAGCGGTTCACAAGGTAGCCCTTAGAACACAGTGGGTGGGTGAGGCCTACCACCTCAAACCAGCACCGACCCCCGACAAAGACAGTCGTTTCTTTTAAATGGATTTCTGTATAATGCATTTCTGCATAGCGATAAATTAGGGTTTTAACAATGACCAGAAAATTCCACAAAAATCATTCCAGAAAAAATAAGCCAGGGAGACTAGAGCGGCAGAAATTTCGTAAGAACTTTGCTTGCTTGCCAGTCTTAGGTAGCATTTCATAAAAATTTCGGTCTGGGGGGTGTTTCTCGAAACTCACGTAAGTTCTATGGTAAGTTAGATCGTAAGAAAGAAATTTACGTGTAGCGTAAGTTTGCTCGTAAGACGCTTTCTCAAAACTCACTTAG